>JAVSBV010000017.1:2439982-2458007 GCA_033117975.1 Parotocinclus spilosoma | reverse complement strand
AAGCACAATCTCAGAGTGTCTCTGAGCATCCCTCTGCGAATGTGTGTGCAAGTGTGCGAGAGTGCATGTGTGTGTGTGGGGGGGGGGGGGGGGTCAAATACTGCACGTCCTGCAGACAGCTGTCTCAGTGCAGTAAATTCTGCTCATCTAAAAAGCACCAGCAAAATCCCATCTCATTTCTCTCCCTCCCTTCCTCACTCTCTCTCTCTCTCTCTCTCTGTCTGTCTTTTCTCCCACAGGAGGAGCGCCATTCCTGCTATCCTCTGCTATTTCTGCCCAGGATGCAAATATAGCGATAAGCAGGCGAACAAATAGGCCAAACTACTGGCATTTCCAGCTCGAGCTCCATTATCTCAGCGGGGACTCTCCAATGTGCAAGTGGTGTGGGCAAGCCATGGGCAATATGACGTGCAAAGTGGAGGGCAAACGGCACCTGAGAGAGGGAGAACACGCAAAAGCGACAATCATTTCTGCAGAAGAGTCTTCTCGTGCTGCCAAGCACTCCTCCAAGTCTCATTTATGAGAATGAGGCAAGCAACAAGACAAAACAAATAAAGCAGAATGACAGCCTTTAGTAATGGTTCAAGGGCTGTGTGTAGGTGTGAGCTTACTGGCCAAAGAAGGAGTTCAGCGTCACTGATCTCACCACAAGATAGAAGCGTGAACCTGAGCTCAACCTGAAAGTCACAAAAACAAGCATCCTGGAGAACAAACAAATGAGCGTCCAGGCAAAACTTCCTTTGCCTTTTTAGAAAGAGCCATGACTGCGGTGTTCCTGCCGCTCGGGTAACTCTCCCGCCGTTTTCTTCAGGGGAAAGAATGAATTCAACCTTTTCACGTTGCCTGTGAAAAACAAAAACCCAGGCTGCCTACACAAAAATAACCTTGGGTTTCGTCAAGGAGATTCTCACATCGAATGATAAATAGAAGCCCAGGGGACGCCAGGGTGAGAAAGCAGCTAATTGCCTACAGCCGGCCCCTGCGCCTCACTCGGGTTTATGGGAAAATAAGCTGCTCTGGTTCTTTGCGCGGCTTATTTAAGAATCTTCTGTCCCACCTATGTTCCGCTGACCCGTGGAGCAAACGGTAACCGGGAGCGGATTCTGAGGTTAGCAAACCTGCTCTGCCACGGTTAAAACAGGTTTTCCTAATATGCAGGCTCAGAAAATTCATATTACACACAAGCCATCCCTACCGCAGGGTCACGCTGGTTCACAGTTTATAAGGTATCATGAGGGCCAAACAAACAGATCTGCAAACAGTCACCGTTGATGTCTGACTCGTTTGTCTGCCAACATAACATTAGGTTACAGGCTCCATTTTTTTGGCAGTTACTGGACGTTTGCATGACACATGCCAGAATTAAATTGGCTTGTATGTGTTGCACAGGATCACTTTATAAATGACAGAAGCTGGACAGAAGTGTGGAATTAGCCCATACACAAACTAATGCTGCGATTACATTATTTAGATGAAGATCATTTTCTTTTCATCATGACTCACAAAAGACATTTTCTTTGAAATACATTTCTTTGAGCTGACTATTTAGCACTGTTTAAGTGCCATCTTGTTTGACCTGCTGTGCATATGTTACTACACTTACGTTTAGACATTTGTGCAGAGCGATTTACAGCCAACACAGTCTAATACTGAATCTAATATTTTCCAGCTCCCACCTGGGACACTTTTATATGCAGTATTGAAATCCAATGCATATCCAATACAAACAGTTAGTTTGAATTCATGCATCTTTTACACCCTTAAAAGTAACAATAGCCATACATGTGGAGAAGGGTCAACTGACAAAAGGCAGAGAAGAAAGGTGTCAGTGGTGGGAACAGACCTCATAAGTATTTGGGTTGATGTCTGTGTGTGAATTGCAACTGCACTGTGTTTGAGGAAATTTCGAAAGGAACGGCCGGACATGGCCACAGGAGGATGTGGCTGCGGCGTCCAAGAAAAAAAGCTTAAAAGCAAATAAAAAAAAAAAAAACAAGGATGCAAACTAAAGAAGTGGCCATGGGCAAATAACGAGCGCTTTGTAACATGGCCATTAAAGTGCGCGTTACTGTCCACTCCATTTTATTTGTTTACATCTGGACACGGGGGAACGTGAAGCGATGCTCGAGGAGTGTGAACTGTTCCGTCGGATACAGCGCACATTAAACAGACTGTGAACGACCAAAAAATTGTATTTTGTGAATGCAGTTTTATTCACACTGTGTCGAGGATTGCTTGATTTATATCCACAATGTCTCCATGCTGCATGGAAGGAATTCCCTGCCACTTCTTTGTGCATTCTTGGTAAGATCCTTACATCAAAACTCAGCAAATCCTAAAGCTCATTCTACAAAGGACTTCAGCATATCAGAACAGCAGCTGACTCTCTTCATACCGGCATGGTCCTGGTGGTGGCATGACTGTGCCCTTAATGGATAATTTGTCATGTCGGTCACCGTCACAAAACGGCAAATGTACATGGATGACATGGTTTGGGATGGGGTCATTAGTACTGGAATGGTGCATCCCGAATCTACCCCACATGTACCCTTTCAGTCTCAATATACAGCTGCGCTTGTGTTGTCTTGAGGCAAAAAAAATTATAATTCGACCTCAATATTTTCAGTAACGGTGTTGTACTGATCATTATAGGCAGATTATAAGCCGATCACAATAAACGATCGCCTGTAGCTCATACTTTGCAGCCTGCAGAAACACTGTATTGTTCCCCTCCACTTTTTCTCTACACAGCTCAGGCGTGCGGCATCAAATCATAAACCACAGTCGGCCGTGTGGAACTTTTACACTGTCTGTGAGAGTGATATAAAGTTTGCACCCTGCAAACCATGCAACAACAGAAATACCTCGTGTGGGGCAAGAACGTTAAAATGCTTTACCACAATAGATTTAATTCAACATTTAAAGAAAAAACACTTGGTGGAATATGAGGAGACGGCAGTTATCAAAGCCCACACTGATCCTGAGCAAATGTCCCAAAAATAACTGAATTTATCAGGTTAGATGACCAGCCATTCTCAGTGGTGGAAGGCACCAGGGTCTATTCATCTGGAGCCCTGCTATGTGCTAATATTTCACGTAAATATTTCACAGATGTAGCCCTGTCAGAGCTCTGCCAGACAGTGTACTGTCACATCGAACATCCAGATCACATAGCCAGTAGCACTCATCAGAACTACACTGAAAAGTTTATAGCCAATCCATGTGATCGGTATTGGTGATCGGGACTCGTGGATTATCGGTATCAGATTCGGCAGCATCAAACCTGATCGGAGCATCCCTGATTTTCAGTGATTTTATTAAAGACTATCTATCTTTCTTGTCATAAGGCACTTTATGTGACATACTTGCTAATGTCAGCTCTTACACCGTTACAACAAAAACAGTTAAGATATTAACAAAGACGATAAATAATCAAACACCCCTACTTGCTATAACATGAGACTCCTTGGCTCCATTTGGACCAGACTAAATCAGCATGGGGTCCTGGAGTAATTTCTTCTTTTGCAGGTGCTACTAGGTAATGTCTGCATTTTTCTCTCTCCTTCTTGAAGAAAATGACAGGTAAAAGTTCCCCCAGATTAGCTGTGCCCTGCTAACTTAGAATCTCTCCAGATCTCTGTGATATTGCAGGCAAATGATGCCTTATTTTTAGGTGGGTGGTGGGTTAACCACTGCAAACTTGTTGCAGGTCTTCTGATAATCAAATCAAAGGCAATCAGAGACATTCTCTTGCATTGCTACGTTTACTCTAGCAGTTGCACTTTTTTCCTTTGTCACGTAGTGCATTTAGAAATTGCAAAAGTGTCAGTTAGAAATTGTGGTAACGAAGGCATCATATTCTAAAACAACACTGAAATAGGTTTCATTGAGCACATCTGGGCCATACATTTATGCTGTTGTTGCCAAATTCTGACCCTACATCAGAGTCAAGCTTTGGTTTTTCCAGTCATGTGCAACCCAGTGTTTAATAAGCCTGTGCCCACTGCAGCAGCCATCTGTATGTGCTTGGCTGACAATTGTGGAGAACACTTGACCTTTTGCTGTAGTGGCCCATCCGCATCAAGGTTTGAAACGCTGTGCATTCTGAGATGCCTTTCTGCTCACCACAACTGTATAGAATGGTTATCTGAGTTACCGTAGGCTTTCTGCCAACGGGACTGTGGTGGCCTAGTGGGTAAAATACTGGACTATGAACCAGAAAGTCTAGGGTTCAAATCCCAAATCTGCCACAGTTGGGTCCCTGAGCAAGGGCCTTACCCCACAATTGCTCGGATTGTAAGACTGTATAAATTTTAAGTCGCTCTGGATAAAGGCGTCTGCTAAATGACATAAATGTAAATTAAATCACATTTTGTTGATATTAACACTGCCTGAGGCTGCTGGCCTGTATCTGCATGATCTAATGCATTTCTGACTAGACTACATGAATTCGTTTTTCCTTGCCACTGACACTTTTGGCTTGCTCAATTTAGGGCTTCCGTGTTTGTAAAGCTGCTTTGAGACAATGGTCTACTGTCAAAAAAGGCTATAGAAATCTGACATAGTTAGTTTAGTGGTGCAAGCATAGTTTGTAGATATTACAACCCACTAGGAACCATCATGTTTATAGCACACGGTAAACATATACATGACATACAATTTATAAAATATAAGGAAAAATAGTTATAGTAAAAGAATTTAAAAAACACACACACAGACACACACACACACACACACACACAAACGTTAGTCCAATGTTAACAGTATTGGGGGATATGAAAACACCAGCACAATCCTCTTGCCAGTCTCCTTTGATCTGTTTTTGCTCTGTCAACTCAGCTTGGCCTAATTTTTGGTTTCCATGCTCTAAATCTGCTGCTAGTTCAGTGTGCCAAGGTGGGCCTTGCTTCACTAATAGCAGACCACGTAGCAAAATGGTGTCAGAAAGAACACTCGTAAAATGGTTTGTCTATTTATATCAGGCAGGATAAGCGTTTGTATGTGATAAAGTACAGTTTTCCTTCTGACACACAACCTAGAACGACTCTACGACTGATTTAATCACCAGGCCTACACAGAACGTTCACAGTCCTCCAGTTATTCTTAATATATCATCACGCCCAGCGGGTCAAATCATTTTTAAGTCCACTTGTCAAACTAGTGAATTAGTTACAAAAGCCTGCGTGCATACAAGATTGTCAAGTCTTGTGAAAGCACACAAGATTTCAGTAACCTACATTAAGTCTAATTAGCTTTCTAAACCACTTTTGGGCAAACATCTAAACATTCACATTAAAGCTAACTCCTGGAGGCACGGGCGTCTTCGTGCAGGCCTGACTTATCCATATCCTGACAGCAAAACAACATCCTGCTCCGAATGTGTGAGGCAGCCACTCCAGGCCAATGCTGACAGTTTTGCTTTTTTGTGTGTGTGTGCCACAGCGAGAGACATTTGCGGGTTTGGGTGTGCATGAGAGAGCACAGTATGAGATCTCTTCAAACACCAACAGCACAAACAGGTCCTGACAGATTTGTTCTCCCTAATTCTCGGTAAGGGAAACAGCACAAGTGTATTAGAGGTCTTCTTCTGTGTGCTCAGCTGCAGCGAGCACGCACACCCAAAGAAAAAGCCAACAATAGACACATTTCTAATGGAAGAGAAGAGTGGGTGAGTGAGACTGTTCCGTTTCAATTCACTGATACCGCTAATGGGTTCTTAGCGGTTCCATGAAATCAAGCAGCTGTCAAGTCGATGCATCAGGAGCAGGAGGAAGAGGCGGCATTCCCACAAGAGAAAAGCATCGCGTCAGGATGTTTGCCTCAACATCTGCTCCCCTGCACTCACAGCTTTTCTTTCACAACGCACATCCAGACAAAGAGATGGCAGAGGGAAGGACTCACTTCCACAATTGACTGAAATTTCAGTTTTAAAAAAAACAACAACTAAAAACAGCTGAGGCATCCAGAATTTCCAGTTCCTGTTTAATCTGTTGCATCCTAGAAACTCTCTTCATGGTTTTTATAAGGCGTTACTTGAGCTTTCATCGATTGTGATTTAAAATGCATACATTCAAGCCAATTAGTGTCACCACTGTGCAGTGAAAGTGAAAGGACAGAACAAACAAATCAAGCGTGGCCACATTTCTGGTGACCCTGGGAATCATCAGTAATTCAAATCAGCACGGGTTGATACACAATGCAGTACCTCAAGGTATCAGTAGCATTTTCAGAGTATTTACTAAATTAAGCACACAACCCCATTCAAAGTGACTTACAACGTATACAATTTTGCAGTGCACAATCTAGGCAATGGAGGATTAAGAATCCCGCTCAAGACCCCAGCGGAGGCAGCTTTGGCAGAGGCAGGATTTGAACTCTGCATTCTGGGAAATAGCCAGCACCTTAACCACCACACTGCCAGTATTTCAGTACTTCTGTAATCTCCATTATCTCTCCCAGTAATAAGTATTACACATTCATTTCTTTTTCATTCCCACCACATGATAAAACAAGAACATGTATCAGATTTATCTCTATTCTTAATCACACTCCCATCTGAATACTTGGAATATCATACTTCTGCATTAATGTTATTTAGGGAAAAAAAAAAAAAAAAAAAAAAGCACAAAGTTAGGAAAAACCAGTGACCGTCAGCAAATGTTAACCGCTCCGGCCAAAACAACTTTGTGCCCTCAAATAACCTCATTTATACAGTACAAACACTTTACAAATGCAAATCATGACCCATCTCAAGATTAGAAATAACACCTGGAAGGCGGTCTGAAAATGTGATCCTTAAACAACATGGTTAGCCATTAACACTCTGCAGTTATTGCCCGGAACATATGATCCCGCATTCGAATCTGTGTTCCTACTTGATAATCATGACATCAAGTCACCTGATAAAAAGCAATAACCACTGCGGCTGGGTTCTGCTGTTTGAGATTACCCAAGGACCTCTGACCATAAAGTCCAAACATTTGATTGTTTTAATATGTGCCTTATTACTTACGATCTCGTAATATCTGCATGTAGTATGTACAGGTCAGCACTATAGCAAGCCATAAAAAAGATCAAACACTTAGAAGTACTCATTTGTTGAAATGAGGCAAGTGTAATTTTGAGAAATGACAAATGACATCACAGGCCCTGATGTAATTCGGTGCACCTGTTGACCAGCACAAATAAAGCCTCAATTTACCATACACAAGAGGAGTGGCCAATATATCAAATATATTCTGTATTGTGGATTGTTTTGATATATTAATAGACTATCACAAACATGGAGTAACATTGACACACAAGTTTTCCTTAATATTGCCGGTTGAAGGACAATATTTACACTGCAATAGCTGTCACGTACTGCACGGATTCAGGGGCGAAAATATTAGAAAATCAAATACTTTCTTAATGAACTTCAGATTTTGTCTGCTATGAAATATTTCTGTCACATTCTTGAAACCTAACTTTTGTGACTAAACCCCCTCCGAGTGTGGATTTCAACACGATCCATTGTTTCCCCCGTTGTTACAGTGTTTGCAGTGTCCTGTACTGTGCCTTTTAATCAGGTGCCGGGAGTGATTTATCCTTAGTTGTGTTACAATTATTTCTTGCCTTCTGTTACTATATCTGAATTGTACCCTCCCTCCAAAGCCTTGCTCCCTCTCGGACACAGAAAGAAAAAAAAATGACTTGCATTCTTTACACATAAACAATCGCCGTCCCATCCAGAGCGAGAACGAAACAAGTGATGCACCAAACTGAGTCCACATCGGTTGACTGTGTAAATGGTACAACAACTGAGGTAAACAAATTATTTAAAAAAATAAATAAATAAATTTTTAAAAAGCCCTGGAGTCACTGTCAAACAGTGGTTTGAGTTTCGCTAGAAAGACGAGATATCTGAAAAACAAGCTGCAAAATCATTGCCACAAAGGTAGCAGGATCATAAACTTGTTGTTTCATCACGGAAATGTCACCGCCTACAAAACAAAGAACAGTAGTAGAACAAACTCTCCATGTCCACGTCTATCTGCTTGATGAGATCATTCCGTTTTTTGAATGCAAGTTTTAAATTGGTTTAATAAACACCACTAATATATACTGCCCACAAAACTTAAGGGATATTTCATTGTGGGATATTTTATTTCCAAATATACCCTTATTTTGTGAGCGGTACGTATGAAGAGGAATATTTTAACACAGACATGCACTGCAGGGACTACAAGAATCATCTGGTGTGCTTGTGTGCACCATAGAGTTATCTTTAAAGTGCTTTATTATTTTTTTTATGTCTCTAGTGTACATTAATATAGTCTGAAAATGTTGTGATATTTAAGGTCCAGGTGGAGAAATTCAGAAACGCTGGCTTTATCGGAATAACAATGTCATATGTTTAAGCTTCACATGATATTAAATGGTGTTCCCTGCCATTACTATGATTACAACATTTCATTCCTGCACCTAAGCCACCTTATTTATACAAAGACTAATAAATCAAGTGTAAATCATGTACCACCATCAGATGGCCTAAAACAATGTTTTGCAAGCTCCTTGGCTCCGGTAAGCATATTCTCCTTAAACACCGTGGTTAGCCATTAACGTTCTGCAGTTATTGCCTGAAACATATGCTCACACATTCGAATCTCTGTTCCCACTTGATAATCATGATATAAAGTCGCCTGATAAAAAGCAATAACCATTGCGGTCTGGTTCTTCAGTTTGAGATTACCCAAGGGACCTCTGGCCATAATTTCTAAATATGTTTGATTTAATAATGTGCTGCTTGTTATTTATGACCCTATTTAATATATGCACATTACATCAGAGTATTATGTAGAAATCAACAATTGAGTTGATCATAAAAAGATTTCACTAATGAAACCGGTGTTATGATTATTAACTTGTTCAAATGCTGCACGTTTGAGATATGAACAAACAGCTTTGAGAAATTACATCATCAGTTGGGGCTTAAATCGAGCCCCTGATGTCATTGGGTCCACCTGTAAACCTGCACAAATAAAGCCTCAAATTATTCTGCACTAAAATCTCAAATAGACCTGTTCCACAAAGCATTGCATAGAAATCAGCATTTTAGTGGATCATTCAAAGATTAAGCCATTTAAACCGGTATTATGATTCGCAATTGGTTTAAAACGTGGCAAGAGCATCCAGACAAACAGTTTTGAGAGATGACATCAGGCACAACTGTGCTTAAATTAAGCCCTGATGTCATTGGGTCCACCTGTAAAGCCGCACAAATAAAAAGCCTTGCAAGACTTGAATTGCAAAATCATGCCATTAAGTGCGCTCCAGAAACACCAAGTTCTTAAATGAATACACTGAGGTGTATAGAAATGCCTTTAATTATTGCTTTGAATAACACTGTAATATGTTTCAACTTGCCTGTGGTCACTAGCAACAGTACGCTTAAAATATTTCATCCCTGCCTCCTAATTGTGACCCAATTTATATGAACACTAATAAATCAAGTGCTAAGCCTGTAGCATCAGGAGGCTTCTAGCAACGTGCTTTAAATTATATGCCTACAATATGTACTGACCAATTACAACTTCATAATCATTCAAATATCGTCTAAAAAGCACTAATCACTGCAGTCTGGTTCTTCTATTCCATCATGTTACTACGTTTGAATTATGATTAGGTCCCTTGTTAAAGGCGATGCTTTTAATAACAGCAGATTAAAAAACAACGGGGTTTCCAAATTATTCATTAAATTGTTAGTACGATATTAATACTTCGCAAGTGCATCCAGACGAACAGCTTTGAGAAATGATCTTAAGTGACATCATCAGGCAGAAGCCCAAACCGTACTTAAACCAAACCCTGATGTCATTCTGTAAACTGTCCATTTCCATTAAATTAAAGCCTCAAATCGTCACTTCCCGGCATTAAAGATGTCCCGGGTTCATAAGAATTCACACATTGAGGTAGAAAGTGAAATGGATCCAAAGTATGGGCTTTAACTCGATAACGACGTAATATCGCGTTTTAAACTTGGCATGACGTCACCGTCGGCGCTTAAGACGTTTCTAAAACTTTTTTGTGGTCCTAAAGAAACGTGTGTGTGGGGGGTTTGATCGCTCAAACTGCCAGATCGGGCGAGTTCAAAATTAACCAAGATGGCGAGAGGCTTGTTGTTTAGAGGGCAGGAAAAAAATGGAGGATATTGTAATATACACAAAGGGGATAAATTTCAACAACTCGGCCAGGCGGCAGCTGCTTCTCTTTAAGGAAGCGACCAAGATAAGAGAAAGGGGGAAAAAAAAAAAGCCCAAGTCACACCAAACCAAGCGCCCACTATACCAGGGCCTTTTCCATCGACATAAAAGTGTCCAAAGTGGTGCAATTTGCAGCAAAACGATGTGTAAACTGGAACAAATAAAGGTTTAAGCTTGTTTTCGTGCTCGGTGAAGAGCGGTTAGCTTTTCATCATCTGAAAGACGGACATTAAATAGACCAAAGGTAGCGTCAGCTCCCCTACCTCCGACTGACTCTCCTCTTCTCTTCTCTTAAAAAAAAATGATTAAAAATACACCCCAGCTTTTAAAATCCCCTAAAACGCCAACATGTCACACCTGAGAGTGTCAGCCATCGTTTCTAAAGCTTTCCGAAAACAAACAAGCAAATTGTTCTTTAAAAACAGGACAGTTAAAGCTCCTGCGCGAGGGCACAAAGGCAGATCCATATTATCAAGTCGCTACGCCAAACAACAACAACAAGCTTGTTCGTAATTTCCAAAGTTACATTACGTTACGGTTCCACGACGCTATTTCTGAAGGTTCGCATCCCGTACGAAGCATTTCGACAAGTTTTACACTCCTTTTAATCATTTATCGCTTGAGGGACACCTAAAGAAAGTCGAGTTAGCACTATCGCTAAAGAAAGCAGCGAGCCAAGCCGAGCGACACACACACAACATCGCGCGCACTCAAATAAATAACCGCCGCGATTAGCACCTTAACTAATAAATACAAGTCAACTTACCCGCAGTTTCCGTTACTTCTTATAATTCCGACTCGTGGTTCGAATACTTTTTCCCGAGCTGCTTATTGCGATGGCCGGCGGAGCAGGAGATGATGAAGAAGGGGGAATTGGGCAGTAATTGAGTCTCGGTGTGTGAGTGACTCGGTGTGTTACTGACTGAGTGAGTGTGTGTGTGTGTGTGTGTGTATTAGTTACGGACGGCAGATTGAAGGAGACGCTCTTCTCCAAGCTTCATTCCGCTTCACTTGAACAAATCAAAGTGACGTCAGCTCTCGAGTCCTGCTATTATGAAAGTAAAACTTTGGCGATTTATTCCAAAGAGTGTACATTTCATATTTTAAAGTGTTCGCATAACGCTTATTAATTCCGCAACCCATCTGTCAATGACACACACACACACACACACACACACACACACACACACGGTCGCACTGAACTGTAGTGTGAAACACTGCTCTGAATTGACCGCGATCATTATGATCATTGCTCTGACTCGTTATTATAATTGTGTGACATTTAACTAATGAACTGTGATGACATTTCTTTTGTCTGGTCCTCAGATATGAGGCAAAACAATACAAAAACATGTTACACCCAAACAGAGGAATCTCTTCAGTTTAAGAACATGCCTTGTTTCTAGAGCAGAGGATGAATCCAGAAGCTCTGAAGCATTCATGTAATTTGTTATGTACAGTAGAATGAACATATCGATTGATCTGATTAATAAAGTTGTTATATACGTTTTTCCTGATATGATTTAAGGATTGTTTATTGCATTGTCGCAATACATCATGCTTGATAGACTGCTCTGCTACCTTAATATGCTTTAACTCATAATATAATCCGTAATGTTTTGGAAGTTTTGACAAATACTCTACAGAAGGGAGGAAAAACTGTACAAGAACACACTATGACACTGATGAACTGACTTCTGTGTGACTCTCTAAAGTGGCTGTTTGATTTGGGGATAAAATGCGTGATAAACGACTCTCCTACCTTTATGTAATTCCATGACTCAATTAATTGATTCATTTCTGCTGAATATTGATAGAATAGAATATAGATAGAACTGATAGAACGTCCACCCTGTATAATCGCCATAATAAATAGGGAAATCAAAACAACACAGGAACATCACACCCCACCAGAGGAATCAGTGCAGTCTGAGAAGATGCATTGTTTTAATTGTGGAGCATAAAACAGGCCTGGATCCAAAAGCGTTGACCTTTTATTATATTTAATAACATTATTCAAATGCACCTTTTATATAATCTGTTGAGTAAAATGAACATTTAAATAGTGAGCCATTGTCCTGAAATGACTTAATGATTGTTTCACAGCAAGTTCCTATAACCCTTGAATATTAATACATTTATGACAAATTAGATTAACTTGCAATGTAGTTTGTCTAGCATCCACATTGTAGGAGGCAAAACAAAAACAGAACATGTTACACCCAGCCATAAGAATCTCTGCTGATTAAGAAAATTAGAATTTTTCCAACTGTAGAACATGAAGCAGGCCAGAATCCAGACACATATTATTTATATATAATTTTTAATATATATTATTTATATATAATATATATATATATATACTGCTCACAAAAAATAATAAAAACTAAAAAATGCTCAAAATAAAATATCTCCTAATTTTTTATGCAAAGTGTATAGAATTATAATGACTCTTATAAGATTCTCAAAGTGCTCTTTGATTTGTATTAGTTATAAACTGATTGGTAAACGATTCTGTTACCTTCATGTAATTCCATGACTGAATTAATTGAATAATTCATACTGAATATTGATAACCTGATACAACATGTTTAATCTCCATAATTCATAATGGAAGCACACCAATACATGAACATGTTATATCCTACAAGAGGAATCCCTTCAGATTAAGAACATGCCTTGTTTAAAATACAGAGCATCAACCTCGAAGCTCTGAATCTTTAATATAAGTTTCTTAGTCAAATAAATAATTGTATAGATCTGATTTGTGAATTGTAGTATAAAATTCTTGAAATGACTGAATAACTGATTTGTGTTGTTGCTAATCACAGAACTCACGCTTGATAAACTACTCTGTTACCTTAAAATAACCTTTAGATAGACTTAATTAATGATATATATAAAAAAAATCCCAACTGTAGAACACAAAATAGGACAGGATATTAAAGATCTTTACTGCACTTTCTAGAGTCCATCTTTCAATGATACCCTCCCTAAAATAAGATATCATGTGTCATATATACTTTCTTACATTTTGTACATGTACTGCTTGTTTTTACAGATTTATGCCATTCCATGACTGAATAAATTTATTTATTTATGACAAATATTAATTACCGGACACATCATCAATCCTGTATGATCTCCATAATAATATTTGGGTTGCAAAACAATGCATGGAATAGAGGAAAACAGGAAACCCTACAGGTTCAGATTATGCCACTTTCTGCACTGTAATCCATAAAATGCAGGATCCATAATCTTTGAAACTATACTAAAACTATATTACTATAATCCATTGTTAAAAGATGTTTGCAGTTAAATTTCTTAATAATCTACTTTGTTACCTTTATATAATGACAATAAGGACAAATCTAGATTTGATTCTGCTGTGGCATTTCTCCTGTCTTGTCTCCACAGTGTAGGTGTGGACAACTAAAACAAGAACATGCCAAATTCCACAAGCGGAACTAGTGCCGTTTAGGAACGTTATCTCAGCTAGAGGAATCCCTGCAGATTAGGAACATTTTTCTGACTACGGTCTATAAAAAGCCTTTTAGGCTACAAAAGCTTTTCACTCAGCAGGTTGAACCTTTATTATAATTAGTGGAGTCTAAATAAAAGTTTCCAGAGCTAAATGGTTAACATCATGCTCTTGTGTAATGTCTACAATCCATCTTTCAGGCACATGGCTCTTTGATTCACAGTGGGATTGTGGGTTGTAGTATAAACACCCCTAAAATGACTTAATGACTGTTTGCTGTTCTTGTTCATCACAATAGATTGCTCTTGATAAACGACTCTGAAACCTTAATCTGATCTTTATATATTCCTGAGAAATATGACAAATATAGACTCGCTGCCATGATATTTGTCTTGGGATATAAAATGATACGTTACACAGAACTGGAGGAATCCCTACTGATTAGGAAGACGCAATATCTTATAACTGAAGAGCATTAAACAGTACAGGACTCACAGGAATTGGACCTTTTACTATAATCAGGATGAATATTTAGAGAGCTCGATTGTTCACATCATGTTCTCATGTCATGTCTACAATCACTGTTCTGAAAATTACACATGGCTCTGTTTTGTAGATGTTTGGTAAACTGCTCTGCTCCCTTAACATAATCCGCACATATTCCTTAATCTATGACACACACAGATTAACTTGAACATTCCTCTTGTCTAGTCTCTTCAGAGTAAATGGAAGGCAAAACAATACAAGAACATTCATTTTAATCCAACTCAGGATCTTTGGGAGCCAGAGATTAACTGTGAAAAAGGCATCAATACATCACAGGGCACGTGCACACACTGACACACTGAGACTCTTTAAAGAGCTAATGCATCTCTTTAAAACAGGACTGAAATTGGAGTACCTAGAGGAAACCCACAGGAGAACATACAAACTCTACACTCTCAGGTAGAGTCCAGACTGGGAAATCATATCAGGGGAAGTGTGTGGTGACAGCACTAACTACTCGTGCCATTTTATATTAGAACATGTTCCACCTAACCCGAGGACTATTCGCTGATTAAGAACAACATTAGTGCATGAAAACAGAACAAGCTGCAAAGTTTAGAAGCCTTACCATAATTAGTTGAGTCTAAATGAACTGGAGCTAAAGAGAACTAAACTGTTCACATTTTGCCTAAAAGATGCTTGGCTCTTTGATTTGCAGTAAATTGTGGGTTGTAGTATAAACACCACTGAAACGACTTAATGACTGTTTTCTGTTCTTGTTGATCACAATAGATTCTGTTTGACAAATGGCTTTGGTAGATTTATCAAATCCTATGATTTAATTCAATCCATAATTTGTGAAAAATATTGATTTACCACCAGGAGATTTAGCTTGCTTAGACTCTGTAATATATAAGGGAGGCAAAACAATAAAACAATGCTTTTAACTCTGGAGGAATCCCTGTCGATCAGGAACGTACCATTTTGCAGTGGTGGAACGCAGTGCATAAAAACTCCTCCCGGCTACAAAAGGTTCAGATAGTTGAGGTTTCACTATAATTAGTTGAGTCTAAATAAAAAAATGAGGGCTAAATGGTTAACATAATGCACTTGTGTAATGTCTACAATCTGTCTTTAAACACACATGGCTTTTTGATTTGCAATTGACTGTGGGTTTTAGTATAAACATTCCTAAAATGGCTTTAATGACTGTTTGCTGTTCTTGGTCAATGCAATAGACTGAGCTTGGTAAGCTAGTCGTGTATCTTAATCTAATCATGTAAATGTATTCTAATATTGTGAATTGAATTACAAAATCGAATTAATTATTTAAAATATTGGTAGGAATATAATATTAATTCATATTTCTGACAAATGTTGATGAACTTTTGTAACTTGGATCCACATGATTAAAACAGAGGCAAAACAATATGAGAACATGCTAAACCGTATGAGCTTAGAATGCAATGTCTCAGGAAGATGTGTAAATAATTACAGGTGTGGTCTGATTGGACGCCTGTAATATAACCTAAAGAGGGGGTTAAAGAGGTCTTCTAACATTGGCCTGTAAAAAGAGTCTCTGTGGGTTACTTCTGGGTAGTGTACCTCATGGTGAGAGACGTTGACTGCTTGACATGTCTCTACAATGCACATTTTGCCCAGTTTTACTATTGACCATCCAGACACAGGTGGTACCTTCACAGTGTGCAGTCCAGGTGCTTAGAAGAAGAAAATCTATTGTCAAGGTTGCCATTCCATGTCCTGCCATTGACAGGCAGCCACCATAGCCTTTGTTTGCAGTGGTGTCGTGAACGAGAAACCTGGACTTCTACTTACTATTGTATTTATTGATGAATCCAGGTTATGTTTGGGATTTACAGTGGTCGGGTTAGAGTACAGAGCCCTTGTAATAAACCATATAGAACCTGTTTGCCTTTAATGCCAAACCATATCTCATCTTGCATCCGGGCTAGAGGCAGCTGAATAGGGTACTAGAGCTGTCTTTCACATTAATAGTTTTCCACATTAATCGTATACATCTGCTCTAGTATTGTACTAAATTATATATATCATCCTTACTTTTACAACATATAACATTTCATTTGATTCAGATTTTTCTGTTATTTTTTATTCTCAACACAGCACTCTTTATTAACAGCACTCTTTAAATATACAAACAAATCTAGCTGAACTGTTAGGATATTAGATAAAAGCAAGTGTTTCGAGAGCCTAATTGTTCACATCATGTCCCTGTGTAATGACTTAATGCCTAATAAGATGCACAGTTGTTTGAATTTCAGTGAAGTATGAGCCGTAGTGTGAAAGAGACCTCTGGAACAGCTTAATCAATGTTTTCAGATTTTTCGGCTTGATAAACAAGACTGGAACCTTAATAAAATGCGGTGTTTGAATAAATTCCATTATTTATTACAATTGTTGATTAACTGATATGACATTATTGCATTATTGTGCCTAGTAGGCATACCATGTGTGAGAGGTAAAACAGTCCTATAAACCAGCAGATTAAGATTTTTTCTAGCTTTAGTGCCTAAAAACTAAGCATTCTTGCCATTTGTTGTTGGTTATTGAGGGTAACATGACATTCATCCGGCCTAGTTGACATAATGTACGGTTATAAAACAGGATGTCAACCAGGGGCATCTTTAGAACCACTTTGCTAAGAGAATGTGCCCCAGTAAAATGTTGCAGTGCCACACAAAAGTCAACGTAAAAAGTCAATATTATCCTGAATATTATTGCTGAGCAGAGCCACAGGACATGCCAAGCAGAATTGCCCACTGCCACTACATATATGTGATATAAGCTTAAAACCATAATATTATATAATCCAATTCTTAATTTTCTCGAGTATATATTGTGTTTCAAAATCTGCAAAGTTTACTCCAGTTTTCTCCAAAAGTCCAAAGACATGTGTGCTAGGTTAACTGTTGTCTCTAAAGTGGCCCTTAGAGTGTCCGTGATTGTGTGTGTGTGCCCTACGATGGATTGGTGCCCCGTCTAAGGTTGTTCCTGCCATTGCGCAGAGTTGCTGGGTGGTCACTGGTCACTTTCTTTCCACTATCAGCTTAATAGTATATGCAGATGAACATAATGTCATTTTATGGTGAATAAAACCAAATGATTTTCAGAAAACAAAAGAAGTTTGTGACTAAACCAGCTGTACTTTTAGTAATTACTTTATTTTATATCATTTAGGGGTCCAAATTAATATCACGTCCTTGCCAACCATGCCGCTTCTGTCTCCAGTCCATCCGTCAGTGTCACAGTGCCTAATAAGGCATGTGGTCATTTGATTCTCTATACACTGTGGTCTACTGTGGACCACAAAAGAGTGATTGATTGAACTAAGTGACATATTAGCTTGTTCTCTAAAATCATCATCAGTGTTCTTGCTGATCACAGTATTTCCTGATTCATAAATGATTCTGGTACTTTCATGTAATCCTGTAGCTGAATTAATGATTTACTTGTTCCAAATATTGATTTGGAACAACATAATAACCATACTGTGCACTCGCCAATCACTTTATTAAGTACACCTCTTTGTTTCAACACTCCATTGTCCATTTTATCAGTTTAATAAGCACTTTGTAGTTCCACAATTACAGACTGTAGTCCATTTGTTTCTTTGCATACTTTGTTCGTCACTGCAGTACAGCACTGCAGTGACACTGACATGGTGATGGTATGTTAGTGTGTGTTGTACTGGTATAAATCAGTGGCGGATGCTGGTCTTTCAAGGAGGGGAAGCTCAATTTCGGCCTACATCATAAAATGTGTTGGTTTATTTATA
>JAVSBV010000017.1:2408781-2420512 GCA_033117975.1 Parotocinclus spilosoma | reverse complement strand
CCCCAAACAGTGCCAAAAACCACACCTTTATAGGACGCAAAGCAGCTGTTCGGGATCTGGACATAATTACGATAGTGAATATTAAGCCGTCCCACCAATGGCTCTGTAATGGCGACCGGCGAGGACGGCCGAACGCACCCGAACAGGGGGAAGGTAGGAACCCTAACAAAATTAGCTAAATGAAATGTTTAGTATAGTTCAGTTGTTCCCTCTGTAATGTGAAGCAACCCTGTGGAGTTCTAAAACGAAAAAGAACCCAAACATTCGTTTGATGTATATACGAAACACCACTGCAAACCAGAGGAATCAGTGGTGGTTGTTGCTTTGTCATCAGACTGTTACTCAGACCACATCAGAGGACCCTTCCATCCTCCAACTGACTTACAAATCTTCAAACATATATTCTATATGTTATTGTATTCACTATTTGATTCGTATACACCATTGTCTAATATCAGTCATAATATTGTGTTATCCTTAATTTGTATAGTCTATATTTTTTATTTAGTAGGTTTTCTTTAATTTTGTTCTTTATTTTAAATGTTGGATTTATGCATTCATTCATATATTATTTTCCACTTAATCAACATGGGGTCACAGGCCAGCCAGTGCCCACCTGGCAACTCTGGGTGCAGGAACAACCTTAGATGGAGTGACAATCCATTATAGGGCACACACACAGTTACACACTAAGGACCACTTTAGAGGCAACTAATTAACCTAACACGCATGTCTTTTGGACTGAGGGAGGAAACCGGAGTAACCGGAGTAAACCCACACAGACAAGAGAAGAGGAGAACATGCTCCACACAGACAGGACCCAGGCTTTTCCTCCCTGGGATTGAACCCGGGACCTTCTTGCTGTGAGGCAGCTAAGTTACCGTGCTGCCCATATTGTATTCAGTTTCACCGGCAGAACGGTGGCATGAGTGGTAAGCACGGTTGTTGCAACACACTGCCAGAGACCCCCACAAAGTCACATCCTCTCCCACATTCCAAAGACATGTGCTGTTTAATTAGTCATTCTAAAATTGCACCACTAAGAATGTGCCTAACACTGTATTTAACTAAGTTAACACAATCACATTATTTCTTACCACTCTTTTTCAGTGGGTAGCACTGCTTTATGTCCTGGCAAGAGCGTGCCGGGTGCTCACGGCTACCATCGGGGCTCTTCATGGTATTCAGTTGGCCACCCAGAGCCTTAAGTGAGACATGGACACTGCTGTCTATTTGAACATTGCTAGCACCAACAGGCATGGCTTCATCCTTGTTGTCCTCTGGAAGATAAGGGGCTGAAGCCTCAGGCTCAAAAGGACCTATGTTATAGTCTTCGTCAGCTGTGGTGGGAGGTCCAGGGGGACCAGGTGGGCCTTGTGGGCCAGGTTCTCCTTGAGGGCCCTTTACATAAGACAGAAATATAGCTTAAGCGATGGTTTTAAGTTTGTTTTCTTTAGCAAAGTCATCCGCTATGCCCCCCCCCCCATCAAAGTATGTATTAACCCAATTCCTCACCTCTGGTCCTAAATCTCCAGGACTGCCTCGAGATCCAGGTGACCCCATTGGTCCAGGAGCACCTGTTTCACCTTCTTTACCAGGAGGTCCAACAGGTCCTTGAGGTCCCTAATGAATGCATCAGTGCTGAGTTACTTTGAGTTACATAGCATTTGCTGTTTGTCACACTCCTCCACATCCATTCCATAATGAGATCGATTAGAATGAAACAAGACTGGAAAGGTGTATATTGGAAGCAGTTGCATGTGGTTGAGGTGCTAGATATTTACTTGGAAGGTTGTGAGGTTAAATTCTGACTGAAGGGCATTAAGACTGAGGAGGGTCAACAGAAACTCAGACAGAGAAACCTTTGATTACATATTTAAGATGGAACCATTACATAAGATTTGTTATTAGAATTAATATGTTTATTTGCCGTAGTTCATTCTGGGATGGTGAGATCAACACAGACTAACAACTAAGACCGAGGAGTTTGTATCAAGGAGCCAGAAATGCTATTACAAACTGACAGATCACAAAGTGTGCCCACATCCTCTGGCCACCCATTTTTCCTACTTATTTCCTGTAATTTGTTATAATTGTTAAGACCCTGGTTGTTACACCAAACTATTACCTGTACTATACTGCTTATTATATGTATACTTATTATCATAGTAGCCATGTCTCAAATGATAGCCTTATAATATACTTATGCATTTGAGATGTACCCAAAACATACCCTTTGCCCACTGGGTCCGATGATTCCTCTCTCGCCTGCATCTCCCGTAGGTCCCTGTTTTCAGGGACATGGTAGGCATGTTATTGTCAGTTATTATGAGTGAGATTATGCTACAACCGTCCTTTAAACTTACAGATGTTCCTTGAAGACCCTGAAGGCCTGTAAATCCACGGTGACCCTTCTGACCCCTCTCTCCTGCCAATCCTTTCTCTCCTTTGTCTCCCTGAGGTCCTTGAGGTCCCTGAGTGCAATCAAATCCAACTTTATAAGGGAATGCACGAAACTTCAGTGTTTATTTAAAAAGTATAGATAGACCGATCAGCCATAACACTGAAATTACCTGGCTATTATTGTGTATAAGGTAGGTGCCTACATGCCTATAAGGCTCTCATATTATTGGGCATGAATTCCACAAGACCTCTGAAAGTGTCCTGTGGGATCTGGAATGGTATCTATGGCCTTTCATGAACTGTTTCCAACACAGCCAACAAATGCTCAATTAGACTGAGATCTGGGAAATGTGGCATGTTTGTCATCTTCAAACCATTCCTAAACAGTTATTGCAGTGTGAAAAGAGACGACTACCATTAGGGAATACTGTTGCCACGAAGGGGACACCTTGTTCTGCAGCAAAGTTTAGGTGTCTAATCTGTAGTACAGTGACATCTACATGGATAACATATTATGTCAGTGTTATTCAGTTCATCTGGC
Organism: Parotocinclus spilosoma; assembly: GCA_033117975.1. Classification (NCBI taxonomy): domain Eukaryota; kingdom Metazoa; phylum Chordata; class Actinopteri; order Siluriformes; family Loricariidae; genus Parotocinclus; species Parotocinclus spilosoma. The sequence goes on along the minus strand of JAVSBV010000017.1, from coordinate 2,417,568 downwards.
ACTGGTTATGGCTGATAGGTGCGTCTGATAGTGTTTGTATGGATATTTCACCTGTTTGCCTCTGACACCAGGCTGACCAGCTGGGCCCGAAGGACCACGTGCACCCTGTATTAAAAAATATATTGATATCATGACAATGCTTATATATTTTCATTGGCAATAATACTTTATTTTATGCCACATGGGGCAATAAAATATAATTTCTTTATCTACTACTGTATGCCCAACCCTAACAGAACACATCTAGGGCAAAAATGGACCCAACCTCCTTGGGCAGTTTATAGTATAGATAGTACTTAGTAGTCTATATATATATAATAATAATAGAGAATATAAAACTATAACATACAAGAAATTAGTACATGTATTGAATATTTTTCTTGTCCTATTTAGAAATATCACATTTTCAAGGTTTAGGGAATAAAATAATATATTTTTAAAAAGCATACAATTTCTAAATTTATACTAGTAGTTTGGAGACATTTACACACCTACTTTTAATCTATTTTTATATTTTATTATATTATGTTTATTAGTAGAGACATCAAAACTACAAAATCATTTTCTATTATTACTTTATTATTACATTGATTTAGGCATTAATTATTCAAACATGATTTTTAAGTCATTTACAGTCTTTCTTTAATTTAAATTCAGGCTTTAAAATACTATGCCAATCAATCAGGTTTGCCCAAACATAAATGGTTTTATATGTACTGGGTTTTTTTTTGTCTCTTTTCATCCAAATTTGGTTCGCCAAGTTTCCAGGTCCTCACAACTTCTTCCTTCACATTCAAAACGCCTCTGCTGGAAGTACCACTGTACAACTCACAGACACTGACCACTTCATCAGCAAGAGGTGGACTTTTATGGCCACAGCACATTCACATGGCAGATTTTTTTTTTGTTCACCAGTGCCCAGTCAACAGCTTTGTAGCTATTTCTAACAGCTAACAGAGCAGAAGGAAGATCAAAGCTTGTTACATTTATTTAATGAAGGATATATAAGATTTCTGGGAATAAAATGATTACGCTATGTGTAATTGCATGAACTCTGAAAATAAAAGTCATGTTGGAAAAAGACAGAGATTAGACATATTGCTTAGATCAGGCAACCTACATTCTCCCCTCTCATTCCTGGACCTCCAGGAGCTCCTACAGGCCCAGGTGTGCCTGGAATGCCCTGGGGTCCTGTCAGACCTTCAGCACCTGGGTCTCCCTTGTTTCCCTGAAACAAAAACACACTCAGCAAATTATTTTTCAGTCCATGGTTTAGTGCTTATTTTGTTTCTTTTTTAAACAGTATTATAATTTAATTTTATTAGATTATGGTTTGATTGCTTACTTTAACTCCAGGTCCACCATCAGTTCCAGGACCGCCTTCTGGTCCAGCAGTGCCCTTTCAAAGCAAAAAACATAGCATAATGTAATATGGTTATCATTTCAAATAAGATAATTGTAATATAATTGTCTCCAGACCAAGCCAAACCTCCTGGCCAGCAGGCCCTTTATCCCCAAGCGGTCCAGGTAGTCCAACTAGTCCTACACCACCTTTAACTCCCTGGGGACCTTTGATGCCTTGCTTTCCAGGTAGACCCTGAGAGAAAAGTCACAGATAGAGTTTCAAATATACGCTCCAATAAGTGTTAAAGTAAATAAACACGTTTTTTTCAGTTAGTTATTCAGTCAGTATGTGTGTGAGAGAAAGTGAGAATGTCAAAATGAACCTGTCAAAACAGTGTAGTAACAAATAAACGTACAGGAGGTCCAGGGAGGCCCATCATTCCACGCTCTCCTCTCATACCAGGCAGACCCACCAGCCCTCTCTGCCCAGGGGTTCCCGAAGGTCCTGGAGGTCCATCAGGGCCCTGGCAAAATGAAAAGTGTTATAAACCTGTACTCTAACATAATTAATTTAACTAAAAACAACATTATTTCTGTTAACCGGTGGTCCATCTTCTCCAGAATCAGCTTTTTCTCCAGGGCTTCCAGCAGGTCCAGTGTTTCCCCTCTCTCCTTGACGTCCAGGGCCACCTGGGTCTCCTGGCAATCCAGGTTCACCCTTCTTTCCAGGAAGACCCTGTGCACCAGGCTCTCCAACTGGACCCTGGTAAAATGTGATGGAGAATCAGTTGCAACACAAATAACATTTGGGAGCTTCTTTTCATTGTAATAATGAACAACGTGAGAAAAACTTACAACAGAACCTGGTACCCCTACTCCTCCAGGAGATCCTGGGAAACCACTAGCGCCCTAAGAACAAAGAGACACAGTATAGCCTGTGTCATAATCAATGGAATTTCTCAGCAATTACATTTCTGAAACCTTTATTGTGAGACTTACAACAGACCCCTGACTTCCTCTAGCTCCTTTCAGTCCATTTACACCTGCTCCTCCCTACAAAATAAAAATGAAGCTTAAGAAAAACATAACATACGGTATTACTAAAATATGCCATACCATGTCTCATTTTCAGCATCTCACAAAAGTGAGTACACTCACCTCACATTTTTGTAATTATTATATTATATATTTTCACGAGACAAAAACTGAATATATGACACTTTGACACAATGTAAAGTAGTCTACAGCTTGTATAACAGTGTAAATTTGCTGTGCAACACACAGTTAGGTCTAAACCACTGGCACCAAAAGTGCGTCTAATTTGCACCATTTTCCCTCCCCGGTATCATCACTCGTTATAAAGTTAGTGTAAAAAGTTATAATAAAATATTAACAAAAATGTAATGGGTATACTTTTTTTGTGAGATACTGTAAATAGCACTAACATAAAATGTATGACACAATCAACATCACACACAACGTTTTTATGTGCTCAAAAGCACTGGGTTTAAACAGGTTTTAACACATCTTCAAAATAAAAGTAGATAGTGTACCACAGTGTGTCCAGGTCTGCGTGTCAAAATGATGTATGCTAGAACCTGGCTGTTAGCAGAATTATCATACATGGCTTCCCTCTGACCCTATTCGCTTTCCACAGCATGCTGCTTAATTACATTGTGCTCTTAATATATAAACACCCATTTTATGTTCTCTTCCTTGCCAGGTCCCTTGACGTCCTGGCTTCTGTTTATCCAATGCTCCTTTTACAGTTGGTCTGTTCTTGTTGCTTTTGTATTGTTCCCTGTCTGGTGTAATTTATGTGCATTGTTTGGATTAGCCATGCTTCTTTGTTAGCCACCTAGCCTCTCTGTATACCACCTGCCTTTGTATTAGCTTTGCCACCTATGCCCTCTGTTTACATTTTGGACTCCACCATGACCATCTGAAATTTTAGTTATTTGTCTCCTTACCTGTACTGAACGAGACACTGTGTTTCAAAATTAGCCGTTAGCCAATTTGCCCGCAGCCAATAAACTAAGCATTTCTCCTGTTCCAAGTAATGTGACTTTTAAAAGTTTGTAAGTTTTCTTGTATATAGCATCTATCATAGACCTTTTCGTGTACAGTGTGATGCTGAAGTAGTGTCACACCATTACACAATACTCTACCATGTAAGTTATATATAGGTAGATAGCCGAACCTAACACATTAATAACACATTAAATATAAAAACTCCATTATTTTCATGTTTGTTGTGTAACAACAAACTAGTTCGCGTTTTATATCCAAAATCATGCCTTGTTCTCGTCTCCCTAAACTTAACATTCAATATAAAATGCTAGGAAATAAAAATGGTAAGGTGACAAATTATTTTGGGCATTTCTTTAGAATTGTAAACAGACTAACGCACTCAGTTGCACACATACAAGATTGCACTTTGTAAAAATAATTACATGGCGTTAATAATGCATTGTTCTAGTAACTGCAACACACTGTCAAGAAAATAAGATGATGAAAATAATAATGTTACTTTTTTTTATTAAACAATAAGAATTGTCTGTTTAACCTGGAATAACTGTCTTTATGGTCTAATTGAGGAAACAAAATATTAAAATTATGCATTTAAAGCAATTGTGATCACATTGTGATTGTTCATATGAACTTCAGGTGTTTTGCTGCTGAGTTTTACTTTTACTCAGTATTTGGTGCCTATTGTGTTAGTGAAAACAATAGTTGGCCAGTGGTTGTAATGTCCTGATGACCTGGTGAGACTTCTCACTATGTTCATTACTGACTGCACCAAGATCAGCAGGGAAGAAGTCCAGTGTGAATGCTGAAAATTAATTTTCAATGACATGTTGTACTTTCTAACTTTGCATGCTTTAAGCGTCCTGTCAAGTAGTTAATTTTCTTATGCGCTTGTTCCTGCACAAGGTCACAGAAAAGCCGGTGACAAGCCGGCAGCACAGGGCGCAAGGCAGAAACAACCACAAACAAGGTGTTAATCTATTGTAATGCACACACAGTTATATACACACTCACACAATAAGGGAAAAACCAATGAACCTAACAAGCATGTTTTCGGGTCAGGGACTCAAACCCCACACAAACAGGGGGAGGACATGCAAACTCCACACAGATCAAACCCAGGATCGCGTTGTCGAATAGTTACCAGTAAAATTGTCACCAACGTCTTTAAATCCTTTTTATTCTGTTTCTCTGGCCCCGACCCTTAAGCCCCCTGTCTTTGTTGACCGTTTACATTTCCATGACGTTTACATTTCCAGCATTTAGCAGACGCCCTTATCCAGAGCGACTTACAACTGATACAATCTTAAAATCCAAGCAATTGTGGGTTAAGGGCCTTGTTCAAGGGCCCAACTGTAGCAACTTGGCAGAAGTAGGATTTGAACCCTGAACCTTCTGCTCCAGTACCAGTCCAGTACCTTAACCGCTAGGCTACCACAGTCCCCTTTGTTCATTCATTTAATTAACTGTTTTCATCACTTTGCTTCAAATATTTAAGCATATTTGATTACTAATAACAAAGTTACAATAATTTTTTTGTTTAAAGACATGACTATATAACAGTAATTTTTCAGTTTACAATGGGTGGGTGGATGACTCCTCTGGGTGGACAATGTCCTTCCCAGTCACACAATAGCATTGCACCTGGGGCGAGGTCTTTTCAATGATTATACGGGGAGTATAAGTAAATTTATATTTTTTTAATTTATATTTTTTAAATTTATATTTTATAATATACGTCTAATTTAGGTAAAGCGAACATCCCCTGGCACACATATAGTAAAATGAACCTGCCACAGCAGTTCATTGCATGGCCCAAAATCACAGACCTTGCAGTAGGTAAGTATCAACTAAAGAAGACCTAGAATTCAAAAGATGATCCCTCATTAGTGGCCATTCCCAAAGCTTCTAACCTGAGGTCCAGATTTGCCTGACATTCCTTGTGGGCCTGGAGCTCCTGCCTCACCCTTTCCACCTGGTTCTCCTGTTTCACCTTTAACACCAGGCTGACCATCAGGACCCTTAAAAAGATTGGGAAATACATTTACTTTGTAAATTCATGAAGATACCACATTTTATATTATTATTATTATTATTATTATTATTATTATTATTATTATTATTATTTAAGATCATTAAGGGAATATAGATTTAATATATAGATAATATTATTATATTGGTTTACTCACAGGAGGACCAGCAAAATCAGGCTGACCAGGAGGACCAGGCTGTCCAGGAGAACCCTAAAATACAGAGTGGGGTCATACAACCAGCACACTTTATTATGTACATTTGTTATGATCTAACAAGTAAGAGGTTCTGTCCTTAGTATGACATGACACTCACGGCTGCTGCTCTGGAACCGGGTGGTCCTGAAGGCCCCCTGGGACCCGACTCTCCCTAAAATTAACCCATAAGACTTTCATTTAAAACTATATCATGTGGGACATACATGGCAGTGCTGCAGAAGTAGAGCCACATAATAACCTATATATTGCATCAAATAGCAAAGAACCAAACATATTATTTTACCTTTTCTCCATGTGGCCCAGCCGGTCCAGTAGGTCCAATTGGGCCAGGAAGACCCTACAAAACCAGAAATAGTGTACATAACAGTAAGTTATTAATCATGTCAACACAATTGTATTATTTTTAAGTTCCCTTACTCACCCGAGCACCATCAGAACCAGCAGCTCCCTCAGCTCCTGCATTTCCTGTTGCACCCTGAATAAAATGGACATGGTGATTTTACATGAACATGCTTGAAGTTTTAATGTGGTTTCTGCACTGCCATCAACTAAGTCGCCCAATGAGGTTTGTTCTCTTTTTGAGTCCTCCCAATATTTCTTGCTTATAATGTTTATGGAGTATTTTTGTTGCCACTCACATTTTGCATCCTCTTAGGCTTTCTCAATTTGGACTTAAACTCATAATTAAAAAAATAAGCAAAAATTATAAAGCTACTTTGAGAAAATGATCCACTGTAAAAAGCACTATAAAAATCTGACTTGACTTGAATTATTTGCTCTACTCACTTGTTTGTGCTTTTGCTCGGCATCCACTGTTAACTCAAGTTCAATGTTTTTTTTTACTGTTTTATCCTTGTTTATCCATTGCAGGGTCATGATGGGGTATTGTGTCCAGAGCAAAAGTGCTCCCTAACTGCAATCACTCTTGCAGTACCAGGAATGATCCCCATCTTGCCTGTCCTTCCTTGGCCAAGCCTGGTCAGAAGGCACAGGTGGTGGTGGCGGCCTAGTGGTTACTGGACTATGGACCAGAAGGGTCCAGGATTTAAATCCCACCTACGCCAAGCTGAGCTGCCTTTAGTTCTTCATTTTTGCCTTTAGCTGCCTTCCTATTTTTTAATTCAAACTACTAAGTCACACTTACGCGTTCCCCTTTAGGCCCAGAAGGGCCAGAAGTTCCTCTCTCTCCAGGCATTCCCTGTAGTCCAGGTGGTCCTGGCTCTCCCAGTTTCCCTGAAGGTCCCGAACTACCCTAAAATACACAAACAAAAGGGGAAAATCAGACTAATACTGGGCAGGGCCTTCTTTTGCTCTCAAAATGGCCAAAACATTTTTTTTGAGATTCTGTCCCATGGTCATACTGTATGCTTGCTTCAAGTGCCCTTTCATGCTGCAAATTTCCTCTTCTACCACATTCAAGTTGTTTTATTGGGCTGGGAAGGCCACTGAAATTTATCATGCTGCATGTAGCCATGAGAAGATCGGTAATTTGTGGCCATGAAGGGATGTACATGGTCAGCAATAATACTCAGATAAACTGTGGAGTTCAAGTGATGATTGATTGGAAAACCAGGCCCAAGAAATGCTTGCCAAACCGTTACACCCCTTCACCAGCCTGGAATGATGATAGAAGGCAGAATTTGATTAATATTGGTACCAAATTATTATCTATCTGTGTGCATCAAATGTAATCAAAATTCAGTTTTGGTGAGTCTGTGCACACCACAGCTAGTGCTGTCACGAGAATTACATTTTAGCTAACTATTAATTGTCATACAAATGACTGTGGTTAAAATTCATGTCAATCGTCTGGTACACCCCAAATATTTTAGTAAGTCTATATGCTTAATAACAGTGTAACAATGTATGCACACTGATAAACAACATTAATATATTGAACAATTTATAAAATTTATAAAATTATATAAATCAAATAAATTGTGTACGCCAATGAGCTTCAAAATGGATGTCTGTCACAATCATGAAAGCTGATCTTTAGCTGATGATTAGTTGTCATAAATGATTGAGCTTAACGATTTAAGTGTCTGTTCATTGAACACAACTAATGAAGTACAAGCTTAAATTGACTGAACAACCATCTTGCTTACTAGCCATGTTTGATTAGCAGTTAATATTGATTCCTGTGAGAATGATGCACTACATGAGCGTGTGATCAAAAACTTACATGCAAAACATGACAAATGTGAAAATGTCAACGACAAAATTAATTCGCAGAATACACCCCAAAAGAAAATTTACTACAGTTAGTAAATACACCAATATTTATACATTTACATTTACAGCACCACATTCAAAGTTAGAAGTTTTTACTCCATTACGTCCCAATGAATGCATTGACTTCTTTCTTTTAGTTACACTTAGCTGACTCAAAGAAGTACATCCAATTCACATTGGGATTTTTGCATAAAATTACAAATTGTGGAAAACTGCTCTAGTGCTACATAATGGCCATAATTTCACTTAATAGCAATTAGACAATGAGTAATAATTGTGAGAGCCCTAACTGCAGCCTCACTTTCAGTTCTTGGCTGGCACAAGCGAAACCCCATGTGGTTTTCTTCTGTTGTAGCACATCCACCTCAAGGTTTGACGTTTTGTGCATTCTGACATCTTATTCTTCTGCTCACCACAATTATACAGACAGAATATAAATTCCTATTGACTTCCTGTCAGCACAAACCAGCCTCATCAACAAGGTGCTTCTGTCTGCCGAACTTCTGCTCACTTGGTTTTCTTTATTGCATCATTTTGAGTAAACTCTATAGACTGTTATGTGTGAAAAGTCCTGACTGGTTAATGTCACTATTACCTGAAGCTTCTGATTGGTAGTTTTTATGATCTTATGCACTGCACTGCTGTTATGCAATTGGCTCATTAGATGATTGCATGAATGAGTAGATGTACCAATCTTTTTTTTTTAAATGCTGAGTTAGTGTATGTATACATGGGTGCAAACCAGCGTAAATCATGTAAAAATACAGTGTAAATGATGTTGAAATATTACTGGTTCTATTTCATCCCTACTGACCGCCAGAGGGCGGTGCTTAAGCACTGAATGTTCCCCTTCGCGCATGCGCCGTTCGAGTTGTAATGCCAACAGAGTCACAGCTGTGACCAATCGGATGATTAATCAGAGGCTATATAG
>JAVSBV010000017.1:2362617-2383724 GCA_033117975.1 Parotocinclus spilosoma | reverse complement strand
AGTGGCGACTTGTGGCTTCTTTTTTGTAGTAAATGGAAATGTTAGGCAAAGACCTGTAGGTGGCAGTAGAGGGCTAGCGAGAAACTCGGGAGTTTTCGGGTCGTAATGCCAGAGACGAAGAGTTTCTTCACGGATATTAATTGGTCGGAATTTTGGTCCAAATAAGCAAATAAAATTACACGTATTTAATAGGATTTATTTCGGTACTTTAGGATTTGGTCTGAATAAGCGGCTGGTCCCATTAACCGGTGGTTCAATTAACCGGATTCGGATTGTAATGCTATAAGTATATACTAGGTAAATAACAGGTGTAACGATGCAAAAATGTGTCGGTCAGTGTTTCACAATTCTGGTCCTTGAGGGTTTATATTTTCAGAAAAAGAAACTGAGTGTCTTTTATCAAATGTAAAATCAAGAGCGTATTGTAAACCATTAGAAAATAAATATAGAAATAAAAGATAAAGACCTATATTTAATTCACTACATCAATCACTACAATGCATGCTACAGAATTTGTATTATCTAAATTATTTGTGTAATTGAAGAGAATAATAGTTCATGTAACTTACAGCTTTATACTGAAAGAGCTGTGCAAACTCATCTCTGGTCTCGTAGCGATGGGCATTGCCCTGCCAGTGATCTGGCATGTAGTGGATGTGTGCTAGGATCACCTTGAGCAGCTGCTCTGGGCAAAACACCATATGTTTGTCTGGAATAAATGACCTGCAAGTGCAAACATGGAGCAAGATTGCAAAACTGGAAATAAGAAAACTCTTTTCTGATCATGAAAAAACAGAGCTGTGCTCTGATGTACATACCTGCAGACTGTAATGCAAACTCCCAGGAGTGTGATGCTGCTAAGGACATGCTCCACAGACAGCACATCCTCATCATAGATAGTCAGAGCGATAAGGACGGCTAAAATGGAGCCAGCAAAGAAGGCCACATTTTTGGCAACCACTGTGAGCAGAGGTGACATAAAACAGTTCATGTACTTGGACGATGCTTTATATCCCTTGCTGAGGCGCGACATTAGTTCATGGTCGAGCTCATTAAAGTGGCGCAGGTAGCAGCGGCCATAAAGTGACCAGCAGCGTGCCCCCAGACTGCCTGGTTCACGTTTGATCACCTCGGTGTAACTAAAGAACGCATACAGAATCTGCCAGATTAGAATGACAGGACACAGGAGCAGGTTAGCAATACCAATCCACAAGATCCTCGAGCTAAGGCGGTCAGCCAGCTCCAGACGGTTTCCTCCACGCTTGTATTCTGACTTGAGACTCCACTCGTTCTCGAAGAGAGAGCCAGGGCCCCAAAAAAAGATCAGCTCAAAGTTGTACTTGAGGCCACGGGTGTAGAAGACACAGTCGCCTAACAGAGGAAAACGAAATCGGATGGGCAACAGGGACTTGTTTACCATGGCCACCATGTAGTTCTTAAAGCGAAGAATGCGGTGGTAGATATCAAGTTCAGTCAGTTCCTTTTTATGGATGCAGATCTGGTGCTCTTTTTGGATCTCAATGATCCGTGCCTGCACCTCTTGCCAGGTGAAATAAGGAAGCTCTGCCTGCAGATTATTTTAACCACACTTAATCACATAAATCAGATTATTAAAAAAAGTACAAATGTAAACAAAACCAGGATGCTGCATTTAAAGTGCTGTGCAAAACTCTTAGGCCACCACTAGACTAGATATACCACTGTTTTAGCAATGATTTGACAACAGTATAGGATTATTTCTCACTCTCATTATTAATAAAAGCAGAAAATACAGGACATTTGTATGCAGTAATAAAAAAAAATTTAAAAAAAGAAACATATTTTGTAGGCTACAGTGGAAAGTATTTAATGTATTTAATGTATCATAAAGGGTAGCAGCCAAAAAACCCACTTTTTCAGAACGAGAATAGATTGAAAAGGGTAAGATATGCTAAAGCTGACAAATGGAATGATGATCAGTAGATTAGAGTATTGTGGAGTGACAAATTCAAGTGTGAAATTTTTTACTCCAAACGGTGACAATATTATATAGTTATTTAACCATTTCTAAAACAACAAATCTAACAATGGCCTAAGACATTTGCATAGTACTGTATGTCACAATCCCATAACCTAAAAGACACTCACCATAGACATTTTCAGAGCATTGATATAGAAGGATCTGATTTCCCAGTAGCAGCAGATATTGTAGATGAATTTTACCAAACGATGGAGCCAGAAAATGCCAGATATCACCAAAATAAATATAACAAAGATATTATCACGGATTCTGAAACGGCAGGTAACAAGAGCATGTTAATTGGACAAAACTTAAGGTATTATTTTTAACTACACCCCATACTTAATGAAAATGAGTCACCGGGCTTACCGAGCACGACACACGTCCACTGGAAGAAAAGCATCAGGAAGAGTCACCTTAGAATAGTCCGTGTGATTGACAAACTTATTGGCAAAGAGGATATCATAGTCCACACAGTTGGCCAGAAATACAGTAAACGCCACAACAAAGACCAGTTGCCTGAAATAAGATTGATTCACAGTCAGGAAGAAAGTTTATTGTTTTTTACTGTTTTTCATGTTTTTGATTTAACTAAAATGGAAAAGGATGTAGTGACACCTTTCAAAACGCATTTCTATGTTTTCTTGATGTTAACTTATACTTACACAAGCTCAAAAATTTCTCCCAAAAGCATACAGGTGAATCCATTTTTCTGATGGAGATTATATACGTTACAAAGGTCAAAGAAAATCATATATAAGTATTATTAAACAATTACTCAAATTCTTTTTTGTTATTTGTTTTCTTGATTAACCCTGCTTTATGTTGATAGGGGTTTGCTCAAGGTGGCATGTTCAGAGTGGATTAGTGCTAAAAGCTAGCAGCTGGGAACAAGAGTTGCTGATGGCCTAGGTGAAAATCCTTGCAGGGCCTTGCAACATGAAGATCAGTGTGCATTTGGTTTGGAGCTCTGCCCCTCTCTGATTAACTTAATTCTTCTTTAACAATCCTTTGGTAAACTGACTTTGGTGCCCTGTCTTGCTGCATTCTTTTGAAAGTCAATTCACAGATAGATGTCCTGACATTTTGATTAAGAATATTTCTAACTTCATTATTCCATGAAAAGTAATGGGCCTCGGTGCAGCAAAACTCCAAATTATGATACCACTAATAGGTTTAACAGATGGTATAAGGTTATATTCTAGAAAGCTATGCTTTTCTTTCTCTAGACTTCTCGGTTGCCTCTCGTTAAAACTTTTATAAATCCTATTTTGGGCTCATCCTTCCACAAAACACACTTCCAGTAGCTTTCTGGCCTGTCAAAGTGGCAGAAATGCTCTTTTTGGAGAACAGAGGCTTTCGTCTTGCAACCTTGCCTCTTTTCGTGCAAACCTCTTTTTCTAAAATCTTCAAAAACATTCTGTACTTGTGGTATGACACACTTCCACAAACATCAGCTGTGAAGATCAGACTCTTGATAGATCTCTGTTGTTTAAATACAAGAGGTTGCCACTAAAACCTGATTGTTATTGAAAGGACTTAAAATTAATTTATATTAACTCAAATGCTAATCATAGAGGTTCCCATATATTTGCTATTCACAGATATGAAATATTGGATCATTTTACAAACATACAACTAAATCAAATATTTTTTTGTCACATTTGTTTAATTGAGTTCTCCTATTTACACATTTATGACCTCATAAAAGTTTGTTTTATGTAGAACATTAAGGGGATTACAAATGTTCAAGCACCACTGCATAGCAAAAATGACAACTCCCCCATGTTAAGCTGAAATGTTGTTCTTTTTTTTGCATTTCATCCAACAGTATTTCGATACTACTGTCTTTGTGTTCGGTAAACAAAACAAAAAAGAGTTTGCTTAACAATTGTGATTTTGCGTTATGCTACATGAAAATTACAGTATACAGATCGACAACCTTTATTTTAATAGAAAATTCTACCTATTGGGGTGCCTATAGAGATGAGGTGAGATGTTTGGGTGAATTCAACCACCTGGTACTTAAGACCTCCAAGACATAGAGATCAGTCAGGCCAACACCTCCCACTCCACATTACTGGAGAAGAAGTATAATGCAAGGAGAGTGTGAAGTCCACTGACCACCTAAGTTCTCCTCATATCTCCTAACACCTCGTACCTATGCATGAGGGCACAGCAGAGACTTAATTTTTTGAGGAAGCTAGTGAAATTCTACCGCAGCACCATTGAAAGCATTTTTCCCACTGTATGATCGTGTGGTACTATAGTTATAGCGCTGTCTCATGGTCAAAGCAGCAGAATGGATCATTGGGACCGACCTCCCCAACTTGGACATGTGCACAGCCACTTTTTTCTTTCTTCAGTTTGCACACATGCACTTTAAATATATTCTCATAAACTATTCATACTGTACTTACTGTATTATAGACTATTAATATGTAAATATCTACTTTTTCCTACAGAGTATTGCACAAAATCTTGTCGTATGCAAATGTAATGACAAAAAAAAGGATTCTTCTAATCTTACCAGTTAAAATAAACAGAGCACCAGCGGATGCTTGATTTTGTCTGGCTCTATACTTTTGGCAGAATTAGCTTTAGCTTTGTCACATTCAACATATTCAGCAACATGACACAGCTTTATATGTCTTTTTTTAAATGCAATTGTTCTGTCATTAGTGTGCTTCAGCACTGATCTGTCTCATAAAACTGGAGCTGTGTTTATAGCAGAATTAGTTTGTGTGAATTTGCTTGCAAAAGGAGTGTGTTTTCGTGTGTGGCTGTGTTTGCCATATGACTGGTACGGAATCAGTTATATGAGACAGAAAACTGGCCGATTGATTGGTGTATTTGTATACATTACTCTTTGGATTAGAAAGGATATTCTCTGGAAAAAAAGATCCAGGTTTTCGGTGTGATGCCAGTGAGCTGGGGATGAAGAAAACAAGTTAACACTGTTAGAGCATGAAAATCTGAAATAAGAAATTTGATGCTATATAACTATGCCTCTTTAACAATGACAGATGACTGACATCCCTTACATTTTGAGCCCTCTGGAACATGGACCAACAGATTCTCTTCTCCTGGAGGCGAGTCACTATAGGACACCTCCAGGCGCTGGTACTCTGTATCAAACTGGGCCATGCTGCCAACTACTTCTACTCACACCTGTCACATAGCACTCTGTATGTGAACTGGGACAAACAAAAAGAACATAAACATTAGATATTTACATTAGACATTTACACAACTATTAGAGAATTACATTAGACATTTACACAACTATTAGACAGTTACATTAGACATTTACACAACCATTAGACATTTATATTAACAGTATTTAGCAGACGCATTTCAAAATAATTTACAAAATAATAATAAAAGGTTATTAATCCAATCAACTGAGGGTTACTGACCATGACTGCTGTTAATTAACACGCCACCACCATTTACTTACGTGCTTTTAACTAAAGATACTTTTACAAAGAGTCTAAACAGAAGGGAGTAACAGGAGTGCTCAATATGAGTCACTGGCCAGTATTATGTAATGCCGTAGACAGCTAAAGTAACAATTGTTTTTGAAGGCTTTTACTCCAAATATGTACCTAGAACAGAAATGAGCCAGTCACCGTTCTGAAAGGTATCGACGCCACCGTGACCCACCGCCCCAAATACAGAATAATGCTAAGCTAAGCTAATAAAAACAGCTCTGCTCAGGCCCAGCATTATGAAACAAGCAATAACAAAAAACAAGAGCGGTCCGTACCAGTTCGGTCACATTCTCACCTCCTTTACAACGATACACCTTTGTGGCAGGTCGTCCTGAAATTTGCTGAATGTTTATTGCGCCCTTTGACTTTCCATATTCCCTTCTCGTTATTTTGGTTTCATTTCTGACAGCTTGGGCTGATTCAAAAAGAGTCGACTCTTAGATTCCATGCAGTGATGCTCGAGAATCGACTCTTAGGATCGACTCTTAAGAAGTATTCGGCACATTTGTGTCCTGAGGAGCTTTAACGTTGCTTTCTAACTCACGTGTTGGAAAATTTCGACAAAGAAACGTTTATACACTTCACATGCGTATATACATTTTTTAAAAAACATTTTTGCTTTGTTTTAGTAAATCTACCTATCTATCTATCTATCTATGCGTCTTTCTGTCTGCCTGTCTGTCCATATCATATCATATCATATCATATCTTATATGTCTGTCTAGTTATCTAATCTGTCTGTCTATCTATCATATATGTCTGTCTATCTATCGATCTATCTGTAGGTCTGTCTGTCTGTCAATCTATTTATCTTTCTATTTTGAGTCCCTAAGGACCCCAGTGGAAGTTATGAAATATTTAAAAATCCCCTCAATTGTTCATGCTATGAATCATAATAGTGTCTTGTGTACTTATCTAACATCACACTTGCTTTTCCACAACAACTGTCTACTTTCTGTCCTTCCTTTTAGTCTGAGGTCTTACAGTTTTTCTCAGTTGGTTTGGTTCTCTCAGTTTGGTTTTGGTATTCTCACATCATGATTAACATTGACATCACAACAAATGCATTTCGCAAAACAGTTAGTGCAAACAGCAAAACTTAATGGCATAACTCGCAAAAGCATGTACCTCGCTCAGAATTCTTTGTTTTTGCCTCAAAAGCAAATATTTACGTCAATCAACTTGTCAGAATCAACCTCTACATTTTGAAGCCAGCCTCGTCCAGGTATATACAAGTGTGAAGTGGTTCTCTTGTTTCCAGCTCCATGATATAGTAACGAAGTACATATAATGTTCATTTTGACAAGAAACAGTTACATACATTTTAGCCCTAGCAATGTGTAAGTATCCATTAGGCCAGACTTTTTTATTGCTTGTTTCGCGGATCCGCCGATTATCATATTTGAAGAATACAAAAAAAAAGAAAATGTTTTTTTGGTATTTCGCGCACAGCACCAATGGCTAAAATAAAATAAAATAAAAATTATTATTACTTTTAGCTTTTTCCGCCCTCCGGCGGAGAGTCAACGGTTTTGTTCTGTTCATTAATTTTTTTTCCGGATTCTCTTTAATTTAATTTTAGGTTACATACATTTTATTTTTAAATAAAAGTTTCTTTTTATTTCTTCCTCCTTCCTTGTATTGATTCCACATAGTCCTTGAGAAATTGAAAAGTGCTGAAAAATAAAGATTTTTAAATGTTTTTTCTCTCCCTCCTCAGTAGATTTTTAAGCAGGAACATCCAAGGAACAAGCAATTAAAAAAGTCTGGCCTAAGGGTTTTACCTATACAGACTGGTACCGTAGCTCTTTCACCCTGTCACCATTTCATTGTCATCTGGTGTCGTTTCAGAACCCGGTCAATGGTGGAGATGCTTACAGATTAAAGATTTTGAAAAATGTTATTGTCCTGTTTAACAGCTTACTGTATCTCCCTCAGTCTTATGGCATTATTCGCTTTGACCATAGCCTCCTCTTGTTGAGGTGTGAAAATGGGACCTCTGCCACCTCAATGAGCTAGTCCTGCAGCAGTCCTGTATGGTATAAGAATGCAAAACATAGGATTGAATAACATTTTAAAATTAATGCCAATGTGCAGCATTACAGCAGAGTGCACTTTCCTAACATGTAATCTTGTCCCCTCAGCCTTCCACCACGCAGCCTTACCCCTCTTGACTGTTCACGCTGTTCACAGCCTGGTCTTTCCATTGTGAGACTTTGTAACTTTGCAGTGTTTGGTGTCTATATATCTTTGTCAAATTAAGGTTCATGAGATGCACCTCTGACCTATTGTTGAGAGCTGTTTGACCATTGGTTGATCTAAACCTTCACAAATTCCCCTTTGAAAAGCCGAGATTCACCTGAGGACAATTTTTAATCATTTACGGATAAATTAGCTAAATTGACCAAAAAGGTTTCATAGAAATGTACAAATTATGTTTGAAAGATTATGACAACATGTTCAGCACTTTTACATGTAATTACCTAGGCAATGACCTAAAGCCTAAATATTTTGGAGGGTAAGGAAATTTAACAGACGGATCAGATCGGTACAACATATTTTGATGAACATGAGCAATTGACAATGCAAAAAACCGACATGATCATTTGCATGAATGTACAAAAGCAACTGCAAAATGTGAAACACAATGAGAAATGCTATTATGATGTGCACAAGTGACAAGGAGATGTGAAGACTGAATGAGCCGTTTTCAATTTCAATTCTGATCTGAGAAATGGACCAAATCGACTGCTACTTCTTACCACTCCAGAATCATATAAACCCTCTTATGCTATTAATCAGTTAAGAGTTTATTACGTTTTATGCAGGCAACGAGCTACTGTGTTTACTCTTTCTATTTTGCATAGAGCATAATGAATTTGACGTCTGGTGCTACCTGATAAAAACTTTGTAATCTAATTTATACTGAAATGAGAGTTTTTACATGTCTGCAGCCCTCTTGTGGATGTATATGTAATTACAACAGCTAGTACACAAATCCATGTTTTGCTTCTTTTTCAATTAATTTTTCTTCTTCTTCTTCTTCTTCTTCTTCTTCTTGTTCTTGTTCTTGTTCTTCTTGTTCTTGTTCTTGTTCTTGTTCTTGTTCTTCTTCTTCTTCTTCTTATTATTATTATTATTAACAGGCGAAGGTAATGAAAGCTATTTCATCCAAGTCAGAGAGTGTAAAATCACTTAATCTATAACTAATTTATTTGTTTCACAGCTTTATTCTTATTCACAGTTGTGAACCTAAGAATGATTTGGCAAGCAGAGAGGTACAGCTGTACCCCTCTAAATTCTGTCTGCCCCAGTACATCAGGTAGTCTAGAAAATTATGCTTTTTTGTCCTCTGCCATTTTTAACGAAACATATCAAGATGACTTCCTGAGAAAAAAAAAAATCTATTTAATCACTAATGAATGATATGTCAGGTAAAAGACCAGAGGAGATGGCAATCATCTCATTAATTAAAGTCATTAGTCATTCATTAAAATTATGGACATTTTTCTCATTCCAGATCAAAGAGTTATAAATAGACAACGGATAAATAGCAAATACACATTTTCTTCAGAAAAGCCTTAACAACCAAACGACTTGACCAGCAAGAAAATAGTGGAAATAAAAAAAAAAATGACAAGGTTATATTGCAAAGTTGATCTGTGAGACGATATCCAAGAAATCTGGAACCAATCTGATGTAGAATATTATGTTTTATTAGCATAAGCTGATGCTTCAATTACCTTTTTGTTGTGTTTTGTGGACTGTATGTTATTGCATTCTACCACAAGGTGACGCCATAATAATCTATGTTATGTTTATTCGCAGAGATCTTTACAGATATCCTACCCAATCTCGTCTTCCCATCTTTGAGTGTCCCTAAATCTGTTGTGCAAAGCAGGTAGGAACGTTCACACTAAACTCAACAAACCATTTTTTGCTTTGTACACAAGGGAGGCTGTTGTGTCAAAACAGGTGAGGACCTTCCCCAAATTGTTGATACCCAAATCATAAAGCTTCAGACAAACAGGCATGTTAATACTTTTTTTTAGCGAGTATTTAAACCTGGACCACTTTTTATTTACTTATGGAGGTTGTGTTCCATGTTTGTGTGACTTACTGTCGCAACACATCAGTGTTTCAGCAAATGTGATGAACTTCTAATATCCTGATACAGTTTCCATTGTGAAGGTTACTAAACTCTTTTGCTGCCATTGGTTACTGTGGAGCTTTGTTCTCCTTGTGGTATGTCCTGGTGGCATTCTTAAGCTGGAGGGGCTTGTGTGCATCAGGAATGCAGACTCCTTTGCATGGTCTATCATGGTTGAAAAGTCTATGTCAGCAGCAATATAGGGATCGCAGTATGAGAAGACAGTGACATGGACATCAATTTAGGAATGATTGAAACATCACCCATTACCAAGAAACTCAGATGGATAGGTTCAGCAGAGCACATATGGACATATAGCTAGAAGACCCTCAGAAGAGAAAGCACTCAAGTGACTAAGGAAGAGCTAAACATGTTTTCTAGTTCATGCATGATGCAGCTAGATTTTGGGTATATCTAATTGTTGCGGTTGACATCAAAATTCTGGGTTCTAGCCCAAGGTGTACCTTAAGAAAGGTCTGCGTCCTTTCTGTGTGGAGTCTGCATGTGTCTGTGTGGGTTTACTCTGGGTACTCCGGTTTCCTCCCAAACATGAGTGCTTGGTTAATTAGTAACTCTAAAGTGTCAACAGTGTAAGTGTGTGCATGCATTACGATGGATTTCAACATTCAGGGAGTTTTTCCGTTTCCACTTTTGTCCTAGTCTTGCAATTTGGGATTGGCCTTTTAAGATAACATAATGTTATAAATGCTTTAAGACAATGCACCATTGTAAAATGCACGATATAAATAAATCTGACTTGACTTAACAGTACAATGACAGTATTATTGATGATACTGTTCTTTGTACATATGCTAATATCACTTAATATTTTTTCGTATTGTTAACCTTGTAGTCTATGACACAGCAAGCAACTCCCCATTTGGTTGTAGGGATTCTAAAATCGATGACAACCTTATATGTTGACATGTACTGGTTTCAGTTTGATTGGAATATTGTATTAACCTTTGAAAGTTCATGGGACTGAATGCAGAACATCAGAGACATGGAGAGCTACTTTGGATATTGCTTGTGTTGGCGCACTTATAACTAGGGCATAATCGTTCTTATATATAATCTTTCTGATATTCTGTCTTTCTCAGTCCTTTTGTGCTTCTTTTCTATTCTTAACAAAATTATTGACCGTTTACCTCGGTTCACTCCTCATGCCAGAGGAAGCACATTTTGCCGGATGATCTGTTGTAAGTGGCCTCTTCAGCTGCATATTCATGATCTACAGTAGGTGCTGTGACAGATGGCCTTTTATTAGCGGAGTGGCTTTATTAGTCCGTTGGGATTTTCTTGACATAAGACATAGAAAGGGAGGCTTTTGTGGAGGATTTCGTAGCACAAGTCATGTCTTTTCATGGAAAGAGTTCTTTTGGAAACTCCTATCTGAAGGATAAATTAGGGTGAGACAAGCCTTGTTCTCTAAAAAATATTTTAATGTATTACCAATCTATTACTACCTGATTGATGGACAGGGAAAACTCTACTCTGCTTAGATTTAAATTATTCTTAGTTAAATCTTGGTCATTTTACAAAGTGTGTTAATTACGTAGTGTATCATACACCAGCTATGATGACAACGCATCTTTACTGACAGTATGTAAGAAGATCGTGTGCTTGGAATGGTGAAAGTTTATTCTTGTCGTTGAGTGTTGATGGGATGGACTGCTTAATGCATAAAGACATTGAATTATAAGGACTCTGAAGACACACTTTTAACCATTTCCCACAAAGTTGTGATTTGGGTTGTTTCTTTTTTGTTATTTGTGTTCTTTCAGTTTTCATTGATATGCTTCACTTAAAACCATAGTAAGTAATATAGTCATTATGTTACGTATGTATAAATTGTCCTTTTCTATTTCTGAAATTCTTATACAAGCCCAAATCAGCAAGATTTCAGACAGTATTGAAAGTGCAAATGAAGCAAACACATTGTGTTTTACATGTGCTTTTTTTAATGTTATTGATATGCAGGCAGTATGAATGAGATATTTAATGTTTTGTCTGGCCAACATTGTTTAATTTGTTCCTTTCCTACATTTCAAGCAACACATTCCAAAAAAAACACAAAAAGGACACTAAATTATTTACCACTCACCAATACATTTGTGGACCACCGAGGATACCGAGCGATTTAGTTGTGTTTTAGGTGGTATTTTTTTGCAGTCTTCCTGAAAACACAGACACTTCACTTTGTTGTTTTCCTGTAAACAGCACTGAAAATTTTTGTGGCTTGTACCACCATAGCTCTTCTGTCTATTAGACCAGACAGAATAGGATTTGCTCTTCTTGAACATCTTTGAACCTTGAGCAGCCTGTATCCAGTTTGTGGTTTGTCCTCCTCGGACCATTGTCAGTAAGTACTCAACACTGCTGACTCGGAGCACCACACATACCTGCTGTTTAGGTAAGACCATAACACCAGCTTTTGTAACAAGATATTGTTATTCGGTCTGACGGTGGTTTTAATGTTTAAACCGATTGGTGTGTGTTCTTAAAAGTGCATTGGTTGCAAGCCATTTTTGTGATTTGAACCCATAATTGCAGCACCAATAAATATTTTTTTTTCCTCTGAGCTAACTCCAAGTTGGAAGATTTATACAATTGTTGTAATTTTACAAGATTGATCATTGAAGACCTAAAAACAATGAATGTTAAGCGTAAAAAAGTAACAAGTAAAGTAATTTTTATCTACTTAACTGTGCTTACTTACAGACAGGGTTGTGAAGGCACCCTCCAGACAGTACAGGGTGCTGTACATAACTTGCTGTGTAGTGCTGCTAGTTCAGGGCTGAGTAGAGGTGGCTGTGGCAGTGTCAGTGGGAGGTTCCTTTGACTGGTCTGCCCTCCTGTGTCTGATTGTGACAGTGAAATCTGCTCTGGGCACAGTGTTAGTCTTCATTTAGATATCTGTTTATCTCAGTGCGATACATGTAAGATTATTGGTGTCTTTTTGCTCACGATCCTGGGAAACAAGACTTAAAGTAGAAGTAAACTACATAGATATTAAGTAGATCTATTTTGTGGCATTCTTTTCCTATGGGCTTTTCTTGTTCATCTCGCTGTTGGCACATTATCACTTACAAATTAAGCAGTGGTATTAAAAAATCATGACTCAGCGACCTTGAAGGGTTTGGTATTGTCCATATCAGAGCATTAATTCAATCAGTTGGGATTTGCATTTATTTAGATTAATCTATAAAGATGCTATTAAGACAAAGTACACTAATTACATCTCAAAGTCATAAGCTATGGCTGTGACCTTAAATATTCGGATTATTCACTGCGGTTTAACAGTCAGTAAAGATTGTGGTCAATGATGTCATTAAAATAACATTCAATAAATCTGATTGAAATGCATATACTATAGAGCTATACATCATCTGTTTAGCATTCCTGAGCTCTCTGTGTAAAGCTTTAGCTGAGTGTGCTGTTTCTTTAAATATGCTAATTTGCTAGCTGAGAAAATGCTAATAAGCATCATTAAGAGAACCACTTAATTAAGTATTGGCAGGATATTCATACTAACTTGACATTTACACTCTAGATACAATATAACCTATCCTGTGAGCAATATATATATATATATATATGTGTGTGTGTGTGTGTGTGTACAGACTGAGTCAAAAGACACAGGACACCTTTTTAGTTTAATTGGTGAAGGGGGCTATCAGTTAGGAGCATGGCCGCCATCTTGAAAGCCGCCATATTGCATCAAGGGCAAGTTTTTTCCAATGGGAAGGTGATCATGTAGTATATCAAAGCAGACCAGAATTGTCTTAGAAACAAATATCCGCTATGAGATTTGCAGTCAGCAACACAGAAATCTCGTTTGTCACAGGTAACTGAAGACACAGACTTTAACAAACGGCGCATAGTCAGACCCCAGTCAGACCCCAACAGCACTGTTGCATCCCTCATAGTCAAATCTCGAGAAACCAGCACTGTGGATGACAAGCCACTTAGTGATCATGCGACATGTGTTGTGGTTGTATCAATATACTTTTACATTTACTGGAACATTACTATACTGGTTATAAATTTGTGTGAAAAATTATACTCCATCATACATTTCAGAATTAGTCATCTTTATTATGTCCTTCTTTTGCTGTCATAGAAGCATGCACTTGAGCTGGCTGACCCTACAAGTTTGGCTTTCTCCAGTTAGGCTGTAACCAAATTATAAGACATGATGAGATTTTACTCAGGCTGATAGTATTACTGCTATCTAATGTACTGTATAGATACGTCTCATAGTATTAGTGTTGTATCTCCATCTCAGATAACTGGTCCTGTTGCAGTAGATGTCAGCTTCGGGGATAGTGGCAATCCCTGTTTTGTTCTTCAGGAACCATCGATGAGGTCATTCCTCTAGGGAGATTTGATTAAATTGAGCTCCTGCCAGATCTCTTACACATATGCATGTGAACAAACACACATGCACACATACTTCCAGTTACTACTCTTCTCTGTAACCCAGTAACCTTGATCTTATGCAAGGAGAATGATCCACCAACATCCATAAGACTGCTGTCATGGGAACAGCAAGTCTCAGGTTGAACCTGACAAAGCGTAGAAATAATTCATTAATTTCCTCCTCGTGCAGAAGTGGTGAATAAATCAAATTTAAGATTGGCTTCTCTAAGGCTTGTAAATCTTTACGGTCTTTATTGAAATGTTCATATAGATGATTAAAAGTGATACAGGTCACAATTCACATATCCATCCATCCATCTATTCATTATCATATTGGGTAATTCCCTCATTGCACGTTTGGGTGGAAGGCATCTGCTGATGTGTTGCCTTGTTAAGGGCTTGGTACTGATCTATTGTATGAAGCATGTGGTAAGGTTTAGCACATTATTTGCTCACAGATCATTGCATGGTCATTACTAGTATTAGTACTGGTCAATATTAATGCTAAAACATCATTACTGGAACAGATATTGTTAGTGTTGCTAGTGTCAATATACAATATACTTTCCTCTCAGTTCCCCCTCTCACTTTTCTTAATGTATCGCTAGCTTATGGGTAACAGTCGGTATTTTCCCTAAGGCGTCTCTTGCAGTTCATCGTACATAAACTATGTACAAAACTATTTTCTTTCTGGCTATGGTTGATAGTTTGAGTTGGCTGACTTTACTGACTTACTGTGAGTTTCTCATTAAAGGCCATTCAAAGTTAGCTAGTTAGAAGCATGCATAGCCTCTTATTCAGAAGATTTCCTGTCAATTTGCTAATAAATGTACATTACAGGACCCTTGAAATAGCAGTAGAATGGGCACACTGTCATGTAAACAGCAGTGAGTCCTTAAAACCTAATGAGGGAATAGTAATGATCAGATTGAATTTGGTCAATTCTATTCACAGAAATGCATTCTAACTATTTTGCTTTATATTCCTATGCACTACTATGTTTTACTAACATATTTACAGGCACAGTCAGTCAGACTGGCCAGTAACTGTAAAAACCTGTTAATATGGGGCCATAAAACCATCTAAAGACAAAAGAAGCATATTAGGAATGAAGGAGAAATATACTGCTAACGAAAATTAGGGGATATTTCAAAATGACATATCCCATAATTAAATACGCCCTAATTGTTGTGAGCAGTATAAAATGAACTTCACAGTGTGGCCTAATGGAAATGAATCTTGGATGTTCACTTGGATGTTCACATTAAACTGTTGTTTAATGCTGCACTTTGAACAGGTCTTTTGTATGACTGCGGATCAGAGAAATTTGGTATCTGCATTAGCCTTTTAGGACCAGGGACCTTCGATGTTAAAATGTTTTCACTGATTATTAGCTTTAAGGGTATACAGTTAAGATTGTTTGTTAAATTTGTTCATTATTATTTGCTACTTGAAGATACAAATTATTTAAACTACTTATGACATTCACATTCCTTTAAGAGCAGTCTGAAAACCATTCCATTTTCAACTACAATGTCAGACACAATATAGCACTTAAGTGTAGGATAAAGGGCTGACTGCTGTCTGGCCTAAACAAAGGAGTATTGATTTAACAGAGACTAAAACAAAAGAACTGACCTGGTCAGCATCATAAACATATGTAAAATGTGTCTTAAATGTAAAATGGCCCAAATATTTCTAAAATAAATTATTTGATTTTTAGAGATGATGTAAAATATAATTTCGACCAGTGATGACCAGTTGACCAGTGATTACATAGTTGGGGTGATATTTATTTATTGTTTTTTGTCACTGAAGGAAGCAAATAAAGTGGTACTCCCAATAATGTAAAGTGAATTATTAAGTCACACACCCCCAGAATCCACACAATACAAGGCATTATATGCATTAATGGGATTGTATTGTGCAGGTGCTTACTGATTTACGTTCTATCAACTAAATGCATCATGAACCTAGGAGTTTATAATATACTGTATATATCATAACAGAGCCTACATTAAGCATGCTTAAAACACAACCTGCATCTGGGCAAAATTATTAACGCAAGACTTATTTTATCATTTCAATGTTGAAAAATCAAATGTAATCGTATTTAATAATGTTTCGAAAAAAAAAAAAGAAAAGTAAAAGCAGAAGCAGAAAGACAGAATTGCAACAAACAATATAGTATAACCATGTGCAAGGAATAATTCCACAGAATACAATAACCATGAGACACACTAGACAAAGAAATTTATATAATTTGCAGTAAATTTGAACTAAATTAAGTGTGTATGCAAGTATAATGACAATAAAATACTTCTGTTCTATTGTATTTTATTTGATTGTACAAGAACATAGATACGAAGAGAAGATAAGAGAAGAATTAACAAACAAAGGGTCAAAATCCAGTAAAGTGTGTAAGGTGAAAGACCAGACAAGTGAGGGTATAAATAGGCGGCGCAATAACAGCTTGCTGTGGGAGCTAAAAGGGTCAGAGGAGAGTTATGCAGGATGAAGCGACTAAAAAGCACACATCATCGTTTCATAGACTGCATTTGGGTTGCTTCTGAATGATTGTCTGTTTTTGTTCAAAAATACTGTTAAAGTTTCTGCCTTAAATTGTAGCATGAGAATTTAATTCTGTAATGAGTATTTTGAATCAAAAACAAATCCAAAATTTGCAATCCAAAGAAGCTAAACACAATTCTTATGAGTTCTGGGGTGAATCAAAAATTGAATGAATTGAAGTGAACTAAAGAAGTCAGCTGGACACTGACTGTTTTTGGTTAGAATGTGAGCCAAAATAATTGCTCTTTGTGGCATATTTATACTATTTTTTTGTCATCGATGCTTTAAGGTTTTAAATTCTGTCTCCTTGCTTCTCATGATGCAAGGATAATAAACCTTGCACCTCTGGCCATTATGATGGGTAGCTTGTGATATTTATGGAATGTAATTATTGTGCAGTGATAAATGCACAATATGCAGTGCAGTGATATATGCTCAATGTCAGGCAGAGGGTAACTTTTAAAAATCTCTGACACACTGTTACTGAATTTTCTTGCAGCCAAAACCACTCAGTTCCCTGTGTCTTTTAAAGAGAGGTACAATACATGCTGTATATGTATGTGTATAATATACAAATTGTTTATAATTTTTATTTCACTGCACACATTTGATCCTCATTAACCTGGAAAAAGAAAGAGTTTAGATTTACTATAAGTATTACTATCTATCTATCAACATTCCTGAATTGTTTTATCCATTACAAGATTGAAATAAACATCCCGAAAAAGCTTTAGCTAATTCACGGCAATCCACTCTTGGGATTTATACTTTTGATCGACAGTAATGTTGTTACTTTTCACCCTATAAACAACGGTATTGATCAACAACCTGGAACAGACACAAGAGTCTGATTGAACTCCCCGGCACTGTCAGGCAGTAGCATGAAAATCTCAACGTGAACCAGAAGCATCAGAGCTGAACAATATTTTTTGGTTTTTAAGCTGATTAGATGAAGGAAAGGTGTTGTGTGAATTAGCATTGACAAATCTGTATGGGGCAGGAAAGAAAGGAGCACCCTGGTGCCAGGTGTGGCATGGTAAAACTTTTAAGAGCAGCTGAGAAACCCTCAGGCTTGTCATCGGCCTCCTGCTGTGAGCTGATCAATGATATGCTAGGCATCTGCTAGGCATGATTTTTACTTCTGCTATACAAAGGGTTAACTCTTCATGAGCTACTTTGGTCAAATCAATTACCACAGTGCAGGCATTACAAATTATAATGTAAAAAATAAAGGTTACTGAAATAAGTGCCCAGTAACTAATACACTAATTTATTAGAAGCTAGTTACCCACATTTTTTTTAATGCTGCATCTCCTTGTAAACCTGTCTAATTTCTTCATCTGATTGCCAATCCTGGCTATGCCAAGCTGCCCCATGTTGGGTCCTTGAATAAGACCCTTAAACCACAGTGTTTAGATTGTAAAATTATAAGTGTCTATGGATAATGGCATTTTCTAAACAATGTAAATGTAAATCTTATACTTTACTTTCTCCTTCCACCACCAAATCTCCCTATCTTCCTTCCTCTGTTCAGCTGCCAGGTAACTTTCCTTGCTAATTCTCTCACCACTTCTGCAGTCATCCAGCACCTCTTCACTATTACCCAGTGCCTGTCTCACCTCAGAATTTTCTTCCATAGTATTCCTGCTTCACCTTCCACGTTCTGATGGTTCGGTCCACTGTTGCTCTTTTCCTCTTTCTCACATCCGCATTTATCCATTCTGTTAGAAACGCAAACTAACACTGCCTTTAGTTGACAATCATACAAGTGACATGTACAGGACTGTGCAAAAGTCTTAGGCCTCCACTAAACGTGTTGTTTTAGCAATGGTATAACGACCATATATAACAAATCCTGGCCTTTTCACTCTGTTCTCCTTCTGAAAACTGGTTTATTGGTTGCTATCCTTCCAAAAAGGCCATTCCTGATCAAGCTTTGGGCTGTACAAGGGTCAACTTGGTATCCTGTTGAAGTTGCTAGATACTGTGATTGCTCATGTGTAGGGGGAAGGTCACAATAAATACTTGCCATTGTTGGGTTTTTTTTAATTTATTTGTGCTTTTTTAGATACTGCATACAAATTTCCTGTAATTTCATGTTGTACATGATTACAAGGACCGAGAAATAATTTAATATGGTCATTGTACCATTGCTATAACATCTAATTTGATATATCTGATATATCTAATTTAATCTTTATGTAATGGTGCTCCAAGACATTTGCACAGTACTGCGTTTCCATCAGTCATTCTTGGGAAATTCTTGTACATCCCACGCACAAATATCACTAGTGAGTTTAGAGCACACTGCCATCATTTACTTTACATCATTTATTTTAAAATCATCTTTATTAAGCTTTATTTAATATCAGTATGCAATTATGATTGATTTTCATACTTTTCTCACTCCAGGTGGGCAGAAGTATCCCATTAAGTTGCATGCTTATTTGCTTATTTGATTCATAGCATTCAAGCCTGAGGCATGTTTATCATTTTTCTATTCAGTCCTCTTTAAGAGACTTCATAAAACAGTTTAGTGTTGTACAGTAAAGTATGTAATTAAATATGACAATGACATTTTTACTTTTCTATATTTATTCTAATGTGTTTACCTTCTACAACATTCTCCATATGCACCAGATTACTATCCACTGTGGCTTACTTGTTTCCAATATTTAACATGTGTCGTGTGTGTTTTTTTTTCTGAGGATCTGGCATTAAGAGCAGATTAAAAGCAGGGCATCTGGTGACTAATTGTGCAGTTTGGCTCCACATTTTGCATTGAGATGTTACTTATAGTATAATTGCAAAGGAGGCAGGGGACATGTGACTCCCCAGGCACACTCCCAAAACAAAAGCTTTTCATTCAGCTGAAAGCAACAGAAGGGGCCAGGCTTCCTTTAAAAGTCAGGCATGGCTTCCGTGCTGTGACTCTGGCATTCTCGCTCTGCGGGAGAGGATAATAGGCGACGAGAAACAAAGAGGGTGGACCTCAGCACAGATACCTTGACTCTGTAAGAGACACAGCCTAAGCTTCCTTAATGACTGTCTGAATAAGCCATGAACATTTTTTTACTTACTTGAAGCTGAGTTGGGCTTTTATTTTATATTAGAATTTTGTAAAGTGTGCAATCAGTGTAAGTGTCTTAAGCATGCAATAGACAGCTAAATGCTAAATAACTCTTTGAAAATGTACACAGTGTCACAAGATGTAAACTTAGGGTGACGGGTAAGCACCAAGCATTTGGTAATAAAACCAAAATGGCAAATGGAAAGTTTTAGTGTAGACATGCATGCAATGTTATTAATGTGACATTGTGGAAATGTTGTATATGCTCATTATATCACTGCTAAAACATTAAATCTAATGGTAATCTAATCTAAGACTTTTTCACAGTACTGTACGTGTATATTCAAGTACTATATGCAATAATTACGTAGTATAATAATCTTAAGGAATGTACTTTTTGTCCATGTGCTGGTGCCATTTGTGTGTCATATGGCAATTATTCCCCCATAATGCTTTCTCCTATGTCAGTGAGCCAACCACATTGAAATGAATAAGGCCTAAGGGTAATCACGCTCTCCTGAGATCTTACCCTGCTTTTTAAAATACATTTGATATCCCTATATGAATTGTGTGTGATTGCTGCTGTTTTCAATTTCCTTCTTATATTATAACTCTAATATTTAATTATTAAATATTGTTACAATGCGAACTGATTAATCAAACCAATAATAATGGAAATTAAACTTACTGTAGACTGAAACGGAGATATCATATCACCAAATAGATATTGTCTACAGAGTAACCCAAGGCAAAAACTGTAACAAGAGATAAGTCTTTTTAGTCTCTTCTAAAATTCAATTCTTTGTTTGTGCCTGATCTCACGTCAGCCCTAAGGGAATCATCCACTTGTAATATGTCTGTTTCTTCTATGCAGAAAAGAAAAGATAAAGAATTTTGATCAGAAATCTCACTCATAATGGAAGCCTACATAGTTCATAAATAGTTAGTTCATAAATAAATGTTTAAAATATATTTATTCTTATAACTATAACTACAGCCGAATGTCAGAATTTAAGCATCTCTTCAATTGAACACCGTGGTCATTTAGCAATCTGTTTTATTTTTTTATTTTTGCCCTCAAATTCAAACTAAAGTTCGCAACCTACATTTACACTAAATGGTGTCATCTTCCACCACAATGCACTTAAACAATTTCAGCTAGTGGTGATAATGCATTAAGCCTAAAAGAAAAACACAATAGCATATATATTATATTTTATTTTTATTTTTCATTTTATTTTTATTTATTCATTTAGCGACTTTTACAGTGGAGCATTCACAGCAGCTTCACAATATTACACTGTCCTAAAAGGCCAATCCCAAATTGAGCAAGCCTAGGGCGACAGTGGAAAGGAAAAACTCCCTAAAATTGTAGGAAGAAACCTTGGGAGGACCAAGACT
>JAVSBV010000017.1:2336369-2346730 GCA_033117975.1 Parotocinclus spilosoma | reverse complement strand
TTGCAAACGGTACGTGATACAGACATAATGAAAACATATTTGTGTTCAGCATGTTAAAATCTACTTGTTTCACAAAAATTGTAGAGGAAACAAAATGTTCATAACCAGTGTTATTTGTGGTAAGAATATCTACTGTCCAACAGTAGTCTTCAAGTATTGAAGGGCTTCATTTACCCAGTACCCAGGTATCTTTTTTCCATTGTTGCAATTTCATAATTAAATACATAAATACAACAAAAGTCATATATATATATATATATATGCATGTTCTTCCTGTGTCTGCTTGGGTTTTCTCTGTGCACGGCAGGTTCCTACCCATGTTCCAAAGAGATGTGTGCGAGATGTATGGGACTGTGGTGGTCTAGTGGTTAAGGTACTAGACTATGGAGCAGAATATCCAGGGTTCCAATCCCACCTCTGCCATAGTTGGGTCAATGAGCAAGGCCCTTAACCCACAATTGCTTAGACTGTATTAATTGTAAGTTGCTTTGAAAAAAAGGTTTCTCCTAAATGATGTAAATGTTAGATTAATTGGTGTTTTCTAAGTGTGTGTGGCCTAAGATGCATTACAACCCTTGCATCCTGTGTCACCGGGTAGACAACAGCTCTCCCATGACCCCGACTAAGATAAGTGAATGAATAATTATGAAATACTTTAATTCTTTTGACTTAGTGTACAGCTTTTTTTGGAGGAAAGAGGCCTGTAAACAGTAAAATAAATACAGTTTGAATAAATCTTGGATAAGTAATGTTTATATGATTCACCCAGTGTTTCATATTTCATATCTAGTGGTCTCCATACTGATTATATAGATAATATTAACATACTGGTAACACATATGTGCTATATCTAAAAACTGGACTGTTGTAAAAATGAATTCGTACCGAAAGATAGATGAAAAGAAGAACTTTTCAAATAAATGTGGTTGAAATTTCAGAGTGCTTGTCTGGGGAAGATAATGACTCCCTTGTTCGATGTTAAACTGGGCGTGGCTTCTTCAGCGCGACGCCGCGTATTTGAATCAGAAAAAGCGCGCACAAGTACGCGCGCTCCCGCGAAGATATGGTCACGAGGTCCGGCGAAGGCCAATCGGCGACGGACGAGGTAAAGAGTGGCGCGTTCTCGTGGAGGCTGGGAGGACAGGCAGTGTTGAGAGAGCGCATCTTGTGTAAAATATATTAAAATCGCTCTGCAAAATGTCTGAAGATAAGCCCAAGGTGAGCGTCTGAGTTATATATCTATGTTTTTACTACGCATCGATTATGTACTTTTGTATAAATCTTAACGAAAGGTTTAATAGATTTTGCGCAGCATGGCTGATCTCAGATTGCGCATTTGTGCGGGAGAAATGGAGCCAGCGTGCAATCATTGTATGTTTTCACGTTAATCCTGTATTTATGCTGGAAGCACATGGTCTGGATTTAAAATAATAACCTATTTGGGTCGTGCGACGCGGTTTAATTTAAAATTGTGCCACTGTTTTCTTCTAGCGCTCGGTTGTATCTTCCGAAATGAAATTCGGCGTCTCTTTGCGGGTTTTTTCCTTTGTGAAAGCGAAGTGGCGCTCATCGGCCACGTTACGCCGCTAGCGTAGGAAATGCCGCAAACACAAGAGCGCCATTGCTTTTGAGATACGATCTAATATAGTTAAAAATTTGTATTATCCAATAAACTACGTTATTTTAACCCAAGAATTGTAGATTTGATTAGGGGACATGCTTTTATTTTATGTAATCGAACGCATCCATTGCGGGCCGGCCTTTATATGAGCGCGATCTCTTCATGTTACCGGCTGGGAAAATGGCGCATTGTAATTTATAACATGCTCTTAAATCCGAATTATATATTGATATGTTCGTGTGTTGAGTGGATTTAAAATCGTTTAGACTTATATTTAAGAACAGTAAAAGTCGAATCGGTTTAAGACTGGCATTAAAGTAGCTCAGGGTTAGCCGATAGCATACGTCGTAACTTGCGCTGAAAACGGTATGCACGTAAAACAGCACACAGTTTAAACTTTACGCGATATTAAAGGTGGGCGATATGACCGAATATATCGCCATACTGATATTTGCATAATACAAGATGTATACCACCTTTTTTGTACTTGATCACTTATTTACTAGCATTTATTAAAGTATGCTATATCCAGACAAAACATTGAGGCAACTGAATTGTTGTGTTTGCAAACCTAATGTTATATACATTACTGTGTGAAAGTTTTAGGACACCATTATTTATATATGTACATGTACAACCAGAAAACGCATTTGTAAGCAGTTTTCCAAAGCTAAAAAAAAGTCATACTGGTTCTGTAGGCTACAGTGGAAAGTATTTAGTACACTCCTCTTACACTTGAGAATTAGCAGCTTCGGACAACTTGAACGGGATGCCAAAATGTGAAGATTTTTGGTGGGTGGCGTGTCCATTGTTGCTAAAATAGCAAATCTAATGGTGGCCTAAGACTTTTGTACAGTACTGTATCTAAACATGGCCACAAAATAGTGATTAAGACTAGTGCTTTTAACCAAAATCCATGAAGGTTTATGTTCTGGTTTTCAGGAGGGAGTGAAGACAGAGAATGACCACATCAACCTGAAAGTGGCTGGACAGGATGGTTCGGTGGTCCAGTTTAAAATTAAGAGGCACACTCCCCTCAGCAAGTTAATGAAAGCATACTGCGAAAGACAGGTGAGCGTCATGCCATCGTTTTGATGTCAAATACTTTATTGATTTGATTTATGAATGCTAACTTCACCTGTTGCTGTCTTTCAGGGATTGTCAATAAGACAGATACGGTTTAGGTTCGACGGACAGCCGATAAACGAGACGGACACACCGGCACAGGTTTGTTGCTTCCAATTAAATGATTTTCTTTTTTGTGGTTTTGTTTAAATTGTATTGTGAGAGTAATAACAGTCCAAAAGCGTACCAACTTATAATGGATAACTGAACATGATAGATAAAAATACAAATGTTATATGCAGTTAGGGGTTAATATAATGAAGAAAAACATTTTCTGTGAAAGATCATTAACTAGTTCTTGCACAATGAGTTTTTTACAAGTTAATTTTGTTTAAATGGGATCTGGCTTCACAGTATTTAAATAAAGCACTTTCTTATATGGCCTTTTAGGAAATCTGTTTACAAGGCTCGGACTGTAATCAATATTTAGTCGCTCAGGAATAAAAAGTACTTGTTTAATCATTGTTTTTATGGTGCATTCTAATATTCAGTGTTGAAACTCTTATTTTTTTTTTTTTTTAAGCGTCATTCAAACTATAAGCAAAATG
Source organism: Parotocinclus spilosoma (assembly GCA_033117975.1). NCBI lineage: Eukaryota > Metazoa > Chordata > Actinopteri > Siluriformes > Loricariidae > Parotocinclus > Parotocinclus spilosoma. Next base: position 2,343,436 of record JAVSBV010000017.1, on the reverse strand, counting down.
ATTTGCATTGCAGTTGGTCACATGTTTGGCCAGCTTCACAGTTCACCAGCTTGACCGGTTATAACTTGTAGGTGGTATTGTTAACCATGTTGTCTTTTCTCCTTGGCAGTTGGAGATGGAAGACGAGGACACTATTGACGTATTTCAACAACAAACAGGCGGCCATCACTAAACTCGGCACAGCGGGCTCCCCTCAGCTGTTTTATTTGACTTGTTCTCCAAATGTTTAACTGTGCTGTTTATTTACTCCTTTTGTCATATACGTTTGGATGTCCTCCCTGGTTTTCATAGGGTGGACTCTTTCTCCCAACCCCCAAATATTTAAAGGTGAGAGTTGGCATACGTAGCTAAATGGCTAACCTGGGATGGCTGTCCTGAGGTTCAAAATGGCCGTAAGAACTACATCATGTCTGTATATTAGCCCGAAAGGAAGTCTCCAGTCCTGTCCAGCCATTCTCTCGAGGTTGATAGCAAAATGGTCCATTTTCATATTGTCAGTGTGTGTTTTGCCAAAATGAGGACACATGGTTTGCTTGCTTTCTTTTTCTTGTGTAGCTTTAATTCTATTTTTAATCCATGTTCTGTTTTTTTCTGAAAAGGTGATCTTCCGGCCCCTTATTTAGCCTAACAACGAAGCTTCTGGGCCAAACCCTGAATATGTCTTATTAGCCAATAAAACACAATGAAGGCTTTTATTCTAAATGAGTTCTTTGGTCATCAAGGGGACAGAAATTGACTGCCAACCTGTTTCCATTTTTTAAAGTCTCCGAAGCAAAGGAAATCCAGTTTGCTCTGTGATGGTGTAGCTCGTCTTTAAGAAGAAGAGTCTTATCCTTTTCCCTACAGCTTTTTCCTTACTTCATGCTGTACAGTCCACACATCTGGTGTTCATAAGGGTCGGGCTGAATTGGCGTTCATGTCTCATCTTTCTGTACTGATTTGTACATTATTTGTTGTCCTTTACTACTGTATACAATAAATATAGTTTGGTACTCAGATTATTTGCCATGCTTTGTTCAATATCTCTAAATATAATGGTTGCTTAATACTGATCTGTATGCACAAGTGAATGTAACTTAACGTTCAGTAGTTGAGGCATATAACATGGGTTTTCACTAACTTTAATTCAAAAAAATGTTTATTTCACATACACTTAATGTACTGAACATACAAACAAGTCTTAGGTTTTGCAATACATCAATGTAAAAAGCAAGCGTATAAATAAAATGTAGAGGCACTTAATTTCTCCAGCTTTCTTTGCATAGACCTGATTCTTTTAAGTTACAGTAACAGAGAACTTAACAACACTGATGTAAAAATTAACTTTGAAGTGCAAAATCCGGAGGCTTCAATTCCCAAGCTTCTTAACCAAGTATGTCGTACCAGAAATTGTCTCGATTGTATTAAGGCTACTCGCTAAATCTTTGCAAGATCTGGTTTGTAGTTCTAACAAGGGTCTGTTGTGAAGTTAATTTAACACTGTGTGTTTGCTAGAAATTAACGACCACAGACAGTTTTCTTCCTAGACGCCCTCGTAAAACACTGAAATGGCTACAGGGTGGGAGAGTCTTGATATAGAGGGCATTTCCTGTGGAGTGTTTTGTTTTCCTTTCAATGAACTTGGTTCTCCTTAACACAGCTTCCCTTTAGTTTGGACCAATATACACAAGCACCAAAAAAGCATGTAATGTCGCCTTATATGATTTCCTTCATTAAGTCTTGACCACAAGTACCTTAAGAGCTCTTGGAGTGCTAGTGTCATTCACATTCTTGATATTCTTGATCTTTTTATGTTGACTGGCATAGCAGGACGTAGTAATGCCACACCTGACTAATATACAATTATTTACACACGTTCAGCAGCTCTCATCAGCTCAAGTCAAATCCTATATGGAAATCTAATCTCAGATGAGATTAACCAAGCCCAAACCAAGAGAGCTTCAGTTCCCGAAGACATGTATACAGATAGGGTGCCCTTGAGAATGGCATTCGACCTGAGTAAATACTGCTTCAGTATAGCTTTGTTGAATAAATGATTGTGCATTTGGGAAAAAAAAACAAAGCTTTCTTGGACTCTATGGAATCATTACAACTCGGATTCAAGTACCCTTTATACTGAAGCACTGACGTATGTTTCTAAAGCTTTTCTTTCTGTGTCACTACACTGACCAGCAATTAGGGATGCCACTTGGTGAGGCTGATACCTGGAATCCACCACCAGGGGACGCCAGCGGGTCATGTACGAAAGCCAGCATTGGCGCGCTTCTTTACGCCAACCCAGCTTCTCTGCACATGCGGTAGAACTGGCCTCTCTGTGCCAGAAGGTTAGCAGGTGAGTCCATCTCCCTTATGTGACCTTTGTCCATCACTATCACCCTACAAAACAAAAGTGGCGTGTGTTTTAGATCAACAAGTTTAGTAAGACGTTAGTAAGATGTTTCATCTATGCCACAAACACACTTTTTTTGACACTGGTATGCTAGTAGTTTTGAGAATGCTGGTCATGCCATGAAAGACTGGCCATGCTGGTCAGACAGCTTTAAGAGTGATCTTGTCTTGTATAGGAAACAGTCCTGCAAATTCTTTAACCAATGCTCGTCTGCACAGTGTGCTCCCAAAATTGTTTAGACCTTACGTTCCCTGGTGAGGTGAACGTCGCCATGGCACGGACATTTCAGTCCAGCCACTGCTCCTTCTGCCCGACATCTTTTAGCAGCAAATAACACAACCATTAAGAGATGGCAAATGGTTGTAAATATAACTCTGAGTAAAGTTAAAAACGAATTAAATCTCTCCATCTTGCTAATTTCTCTGCAGCGCGTTGATACGCCAGGATTTGGACTGTTGACAAACAATTACGATAGAAAACATATTTTAGTTTATAATTATTGTTATCTCAGGCAGATGCATTGGACTTGGCTTGAACTACAATTTCCGCATCCACCTTACCCCGAGACAAGACGTACTGAATGTTTATAGTCTCGAGTCTGATCTTGAGATCGACCCTCTATGACAACACTAATATCTATACAGTTATGTGAAGTTATACCCGGCAAGGCATTTTAACCCAGAGAACTGCTTTGTCTTGACCATGTCTACATACCTAAATGCACTAAGTTTCTGCCATGGGATTGGCTGATTAGATATTTGTTAACAAGCAGTTAAACAAGTGTATTTAAAGTGGTATACACTGGTCTACTTACTTGGTGTAATCCATAATGGTGTTTAGTCTGTGTGCAATAGTGAGCACTGTGCAATCTTCAAACTGGATGCGGATGGTAGACTGGATCAGTGTGTCCGTTTCCAGGTCCACCGCTGCTGTGGCTTCATCCAAAACCAGGATCTTAGTTTTCCGCAGTAGGGCCCTCGCCAAGCAGACTAGCTGCCTTTGCCCGAGACTGGAAGACAGAGATGAGAACGTATTCCTCTAAAAGTTATAGCAGATCCACCAGTGATGACATTCACTAATAAAGCACTGAGCCAGTATTGATCCTTTTTTAATGCATAACCACACTTTTGCTGGTTAGGTTTATGGGGCTTATAAAGATAACACAAGACAGGTGTATACATCGAGGGTGGACTAGCTGGACTGCTGCTCTACCTGAGACATGACATTGCAACGAGAACATGCTTCTGATTAACAGGATGTGAGAATCTGTGTATGAAGATTTAAAACGGCTCAAACAGCCATGTATTCACAATTATATTTTCATGAGAAAAAAATGTATTGTCTTGTGATCTTGAGTTATGTCACTTAAATGATTTTTAGAGATCATGGAATTCTTCCATGTGAAGAATTAGTTCTTCCATATGATTCTCTCAGGTGTGCTTGTCAATCCTGTGTTTACCAAGGATTAAACAATACCAAACAAGACACCAGATAGTGTGTCCAGATTGTGGCATTAGAATAGCATTAGAAGAAAAAACCTGGGCATGTGCTAAAAGTAAGCAACAGTTACCAACAGCTGTATGCGGTTTCAGCCATTCCTGGTTTAGATGATACAGCTGGAGTCAATGTGAAGCTAAAAGAACTGGCAGTTACGTTCAACGAAAGAAAACAGTAGGATTTTACTTGAGCTAAGCAGTGCACTCTCACCACAACAAACCATGTACACCACTGTTTTGAGAACAGGGAGAAACTGTTTGAATGGTAGGCCTGTGCCTATGGAACCATCAGTTTTAAAGATTTGTTGACTTAATTTCAAGACGTTTTTCTTGTGTTATGGCTGCTGCGGGCAAAGTTACCCCAAAGCATCGTAGTACAAGAACATTGTTAAATAAAGTGAGAATTACACCATTCCTGTCCCAGTTATTATTTATGCATTCATTTTACAGTGCTTTGGGAAACGGCTTTCGATTTTCCCAGTTTGTGTGGGAAAGTTTATGTGCATAGCATGTGTGAAAAGATTTTACTGCAGTTCACTAGCAACCTTAAAAATTTATGTTCACTCGACATGTAATTTCATTATGAGATCACATCTGGAAGAACCAGGAGGCCACGTCCCTGAGAAGAACCAGGCTGAAATGTTTAACCATGTTTATTTAATAAAATAACGTCATAGTTATATTCATACCTGAGGTTTTCTCCTCCTTCTGAGCACTCATAATTAAGTTTGTCAGGCAGTCCGGAGACAAAATGCTTGAGATGAGCCAGCTCTAAGGCGTTCCACACTTCTTCGTCAGAGTAGGCATCAAAAGGATCCAGATTCATACGCAAGGAACCAGAAAACAACACTGGATCCTGTGGGAAATAAAAAAAACAGTAGAGTCTTAAAGGAGAATTTCAGTTTAAGTTGATCTGAGTAAGTTTTTTTTACTACCCACTTCTGCCTTTTTTATAATATCAATCGAATGTACTGGGTGCATGTTACAAGACAGTCATTTTTACCTGTGGAATGATGGTAATTCGTGACCTCAGATCATGGAGACCAAGCGTAGCAATGTTGATCCCATCTATATAAATCTCTCCTTTGGCTGCCTCTAAGATGCGGAAAATTCCCAGGGCCAGAGATGACTTTCCTGCACCAGTCCTTCCCACAATACCGATCTGAAAGAATACAAATGTATCTTTATATTTTTATATTGTAAATTTAAAACAAATCTTCACAGCAAATTGGGAAGACTAACAAGATCATGTTTTTTTAACCTTTTCTCTTTCTTGAATGCGTAGTGAGATGCCTTTCAGCGCTAACTCAAGACCTTTGCGGTACTGCAGATCATAGTCCTGGAATTCAATAGTGCCTGTTTGGGGCCACACACCAGGCAGTGAGATGTCTTCTGAAGTCCACGAAGCCTACAACAAATCATAGTAGTGATTTAAGTCGTGTGACAAACTAATGAACATTTTGAATCAATTGGTGTGAATCAAGTGTGCTCCCAAAATACATTGATTTTAGACCAAAGGCCCATACATCCAATTGCAAACTGAACCAAAACTGATCTTCAACACGATCCAGGAATACAAAGGCATAGTTACAAATATCAACATTGTCTTTTAAACCAATATTTACCAACGGTGCCAATATTTTTGAACCAACTGCATTTTCAAAGGCACTATTTATACATAGTGCAGATTAGCAATATTATACATAATAGCGTAATACCCCACTGTGGAATCTGTGTTTACCTCTTTGGGTGTTTCCGCATATTCTTTCACTCTCTCGACTGACACAATATTGTTTTCCACATCAGTCCAGGACCGCACAATCCAGCTAAGTATGCCTGTTACCTGAAATTCAAACACTTAAAGATCAGAGGTTTACATTTACACCAGCCATTAGGAATATGTGTAAGCATGGGCTCATGCAAGTATTTTAAGTGGTTTAATCTTTGGTTTCCTATACAGATGCTTAACCACAAATGAAGACATACAATCATGTGGCATTTAGCAAAACAGCAGGATTTTATTTGAGATTAAGGAGCCTAACAGACATATCCTTCCAAAATGGATAAGCAGGTAAGCAGGATTGTGGTGGAATTTAAAAAACTGGCTATTACTCTTACCTGGAGAGAATGAGATACAGCAAGGCCAACAATCCCAGGGCTCAGAGTGTCTTTGCCCATAACTGAAAGAATTGCAGCAGCGAGGACAACACCATTGCCTAAGAACTCCAGATTCACTGCCAACCATCTGCAAAGAATGAGATACATCAAATTAAGAGTTGTTGCCTTTACAGTATCTAATAAATTGTCTTTTGTCAGGCCTGGTTAACTGTTCTTGCATGGAATGCTTATTAAACCATTTCAAAGTCCACATGAAGTGGTTTTAGTGAGACTGGTCTTAAGTAGCATGCTGGGTTGGAGTCTTTAAAAACTCCAAGTAAGGCTGTAAGACCAAAAAGGTCAGCAAGTCATAGGAAGGAAATGTGTATTGTACAGTGTAATACAGAGATTACCCCCATTTTATTGGGATTAGCTAAAGTAACTGAGTGCGTGCAATTAATTATCTGATTCTACAAGTGGTCATGTGTACAGCATACTCAGATGTAGAAGTCAGACTAGGATATTTGATAAAGAAAGCTGGATTTTATCTCAGCATTTTGGATTTTACTCACAGAATGTATACTAGTTACTTGATTTTAATTCATTTTGAAATGTAGTCAAGAAAATTAAGAATTTGATTATTTAACGTTAAAGCTTAAAGTTTATATCACATATTTATGTGAGGTTACTGGCTGGTTGAAAAGTATAAATCCAGTTATTGAGTCGTGAATCTGGAGGTTTCCCTTTATCTGATTGCTGAAGTGCATGTACACTGTTGCTGATTACTGAAATAATTTTATTTTCTGCAGTTATCAGATAATTAAATGCATATAAATGTGGTTGAACTTGTCCGATATACAGTGCATCCGGAAAGTATTCACAGCGCTTCACTTTTTCTACATTTTGTTACGTTACCTTTCCTCAAAATTCTACACAAAATACCCCATTATGACCATGTGAAATTTTTTTTTTTGAAAGTTCTGAAAATTTATTACAAATAAAAAACTCAGAAATCACATTTACGTAAGTATTCACAGCCTTCGCCATGAAGCTCAAAATTGAGCTCAGGTGCATCCTATTTCCAC
>JAVSBV010000017.1:2317243-2330313 GCA_033117975.1 Parotocinclus spilosoma | reverse complement strand
AGTAAAGTAACTAAGTTACTTTTTAAAGGAGTAATCAGTAATCAGATTACTTTTTTGCAGTAACTATACCATCACTGACCATCTGTTTCTCTACATACTTAGTTCAATTTACACTGATCAATAATGGTCAGGACCATCACAGATCAGGTAAGATTCGGGTGGTTGATCACTTCTCAGCACTGCAGTGACACTGATGTTTGTGTGTTTCAAGGTACGATTGGATCAGACCAATTATTGGGGATTGGGGATCTTAAACACTGTGCTCTCTCACTGTGCACTCTTATTAGACACATCTACCATGGCACTTCACCTTGTAGATCAAAGAAAGTAGCTTATCTATTTTTGGACAGTTTGTCTTAGTCGTCAGTGGTACAACCCTGACGCCCCAGTCAAACCACCGTCCCAATCCCCCCAGACCCACAAAAATATTGAAAAAAAACTGTGCCATAACCCCCCAGCCTGCACACACACAAACCAGGAGTCTTAAAATTATTCATTTCAGTAACATAAAGTAACATTAATGTAACGTACAGTTTTTTTTCTGTGACTTTTTATACTTTATTTTCCAGTGAATTATATTTTCGTTTTCTTTTTTTAAATCGTATTTTCTCCTGTGTTGTTTGCCACCCAAAGTATGTTGAGAAACAGTCTGTAATTGTAGAACTACAAAGGGCTTCTATATGGTAAGTGCAATAAACAATCTAAATACACAAGAACAGTGATGGCCCATAAATAAAGTATTAGACTATGACCAGATGGGCCAGTGTTCAAATCCCAATGCTGCCAAGTTGTAATGAGGAGCAAGTCTTTTAACACTCTGGAGTTGTGTGGATTGTTGTAGCACTGTATCAGTTGTTTGCTGCTCTGGATAAGAGCACTTGTAAAATGCTGGAAATGTATATCCATGCATCTGTCCTGGACTTACAGAGCACAGAAATGTTTCATTCCTGTGATTTAAATAAAGAGATGTGGATTGTCTATGATTGCTTAAAATATCTGGCACGTGCATTGTGGTCTTGTAATACTGAAACTGTTTGTTGATTTAACTGATTAAACTGTTCTGCAAAATCTGATCTCATGAACCACAGTCACAGGCAACCAAAATATTTTGCAAGAGGTTTAAACCACTGACCCTTTCAGGGCTCAATTAGTGTCATGCAGGTTGCAGGCTTGCACTATACTATCGTTGTGAGGTTCTTTTGTGCAGATTACTCATTTAACTTGGACGTTCATGGAGGTCAACTTCTTTACCTGTAGTTTACTCCTCTTCTTGGCTATGAATCCGTTTAATGGGAAGATAAGAAAGACTGTGGCAATGCCAGCCAGGGCAGACGGTCCTAGGTGCTGAAACGGGAGAAGGCAAACATTTCAGAACTATCCTTTGCTAAATGGCTTCCAAAAGCAATAACACCTTTGGTTATGGTAGGCATCTCACCTGCCAGAGAAAGAAGAGACAGAGGGAGATCTCAATGGGAGCAAGCCACACTGCATTAAAGTATACTACAAAATCCATCAGCTTCTGGGTGTCAGCCGAGACGAGATTCACAATCTCTCCAACTGTGCACGTCCTCCTTGCTGCACTGTTTATCACCAGAGACTGCACACAGACACACAAACAAAATCAGTTTGCCTTTTTAGACATTTGGTTACGAGCTCAGGAAGTTTGAACGTGACATATTGACCATATGTTACCATAATTATACCTATATAGGTGGTGTTAATGTTAAATTTGGAGGCAAGGTCTGGCCGGAAATGGCTTGTCTACAAACTGCTACAGCTATTCTTAGTCCTACAATGTAGGTGTGCTTTTATGCCAGTTTAGGTATAAATTTAGGCATGTGTTTACTGTGTCTGACACAAAAAATAGAGTCAGATATAAAGCTGGGACCACATGATAGTAAATGTCAATGGCTAGTGAACAGACCTTCCTATAGACGAGGCCCATGACGGCGGTCTTGACCCTCATGCCCACAGTAAAGCAGGCATACATGTACTGGTGGTTAAACAGGGATTGCATACAGGAGAGGAGAAACATGAGTGTGGCATAGAAATATCCTTTCCACAGTGGCGCGTTCTCCTCCCTCATAAAGCCCAAGAGCAGACTATGGGAATAGAAAGAGAGAAAGAACACAGTTTTTAGGTTGAAAATTTTTCAAGATGCCTAAGGTTCTAGAATCCTTTTGAACATTACAACCATGTATAGATGTATAGATTAGTAAACACTTGGCAGCTTTGTGGCCACCATGGCACAGCTTTGTCACTTTTAATAAAAAAAAAACTGTCATTCATTTTTGACAGGTTTTTAATATTAATAATACAGCACGTTCAAGCACAATATCAGCGTTAATGCTGCAAAATGGAATCCACAAAATTCTATATATGAAACTTTTCTCTACATGATATAAACTCACAGGAACTCTTAGGAAAGAAAATGCAACAGGTGTGCGGAGTATGTTTTAATTTAAACCATGCTAATCTATTTACATTGCATTAGTGTTATTACAAGTCACACAATCACTTCACTTGTACACCTCCTTGTTTCTACACATATTGACCATTTTATCAGTTCCACCTACCATATAGATGCACTTTGTTGTTCTGTAACGGTTCATTCTCAGCATTGCAGTGATACTGATGTGGTGGTGGTGTGTTATTGATTGTTGTGCTGGTATGAGTGGATCAGACACTGGTGTTTCAAACACTGTACTCATTCACTGTGCACTATTAGACACATTTACCACATTGCTCCACCTTGTAGATGTAAAGTCAGAGACAGTAGCTCATCTTGTTGCACAGTTTGTGTTAGTCATTATCTACTCCATCATCAATGCTTACAGTACATTGATCACATGATGCTGGTGGCTGGACATTTTTTGGTTGGTGGATTATTTTGTGTCCAGCAGTGATACTGAGGTGTTTAAATCCTAAAGTAGCACTGTTATGTCTAATCCACTCATACCAGTACACACTAACACAACACCACATCAGTGTTACTGCAGTGCTTAGAATGATCCATCAACTAAAGGGTACCTGATCCGTGGTGTTCCTATGGGGGTTCTGACCATTTGAAAACAGAGTAAGGGGGACTAAAAACAGAAACAAATAAATAAACTGCAGTGAAACTGATTAAATGGACAATGAGTGTAGAAGCAAGTTGGTGAACTTAGTTAGTTCTTTATGCATAATGCTGTACAGGCACAACAGGGGGTGCTGCAGTCCCGGTAGGCAAAATGTACGTTTACAAGCTAGAATTCCAGGAGTTCATTGCAAAAAAGCTCATAATCCAATTAATGCATTCACACTCGGCACGACAGCTTGTTATATTTAGTTCAATGAGACAACAAACTTAGCTTTCTGTCTGGAAATAAAGCTTAGTTAGTGCTACCTAATTCAGAGACGCAATTACTTAAGGTCAAAGCTGGTCTTAAAGCAATGTATAAAGGGTAATGTTTATTGCTAGTTCACTGTTGGCTGTCTCATACTTCTGTTTGGCTGACTGGTTCTTCCCACCACGGTTGCTTTTCAACCACGACCTCAGTAGTTCCGCTTCAGCCTCAGTGAAGCAGACGTGTCTGTGCCGGGCACAGTACTGCGGCGACTGGTTCTGACCAGCTTTCAGACTTTAAACCATAATTGCCCCTTTGTGGGCATAAACAACCCAATCTCTGTCTGGCTGGGCTGACGTCGGTCACCGGAGCACCTGTTACAAACTATGACTTCCTGTTTTTCAGATATATCATGAACCCTACGGTAGACCCTGAAAACATTTGGGAAGCATACTGAACCCTCATTAGTTTACTTTATTGTTTGTATGTATTTGAACAAAGACGTTTTAATAAACTATCCTTGCGGCTTCTTGCTCTGTAACTTTCTACTAAATAGCCAAAGTTTAGGAAGCAGCAAAGCCAGCTTGCGTTAGTATCAGAGCACCTTACCTGAGGACTTGTGGAACAGCAAACATGAAGGCATCGTGGACCATTAGACACAGGGTTCCGGACAGAAAGTAGGGCCCAAAGTTTCGAGCAAGTGTCCGTAAAAGGCAGAAACCTGAGCTTTGCTCTTTCTGCAGCTTCCTCAGGAGCTGAGCCTGCTCAGTCAAGCGGGATCCCAACACTGCACTGCTGCTTAATTCCTTCTCTTGTCTAGAGAAAAAATGAAACATGCATAATAATGATGAAACTTTGGTCTGTGCACATAAAGCTTTGTTTTCTAAACAGAGAATAACCCCAATGTACCCCCAAGTTCTAAAAAACAGAGCTATAAAATAAAGACCACAATATTCCATGGGATTCCCCAGACTGTAAAAGCAAATTAACCACTGTTATATGATGTGTTATCACATGGTCCATTGACCTCAAAATTATAATCAGTCTACAGTGCATTAACAAGCAAACACTCACAATATCTATTGTCTCAAAGGGGAATGTGTATAATGGTGGCTGTTTGACCCATTTATGATAGACGTGGCTGGTGTGGGTGTTGGACAGATAGAGACTGTATTGCTTTGATTATGTCACTTAGAGCATGAAGGGAACCCGCAGCCTCATTACACATTACCCTGAACTTCAGTTCATATGTGCAGAAATGTCACATCTAGAGCGTGGAGTGTATTGTGGGGTGTCTGTAACACACATCCACACACTGAAATTGAATAATTGCTTTAAATACATCTCAGTATACCAGTGTTACTTATTATTTCTCAGGACACAACAATTTCCAAGAAAAAAGAAACTCTTACTCATGACTGAATATGAAGGTTTATGGATATGCATATGCTGACTATTAGAGATGACGGCATAATAAATGACCACAAATGGGTCAAACAGTAACACGGTCCCCATGGTGCTTCTTTCTGTTCGCCAAATTGTTAATTCATCTTGACTTCAGAACTTTGTGTTCTGCTTTTGTAATTAGCCTTATTATTTGCGAGCTCCAACAGAGCTATAAAGTTCAGTACTGTTGCAGTTTGGTGCGTTCCACGGTCCAGTCCTCTTCCAGATCTGAAAGGATTTTCTCAGATGTATCCTTCTTTCTCAGGCACCACAGATCTTCTGCCTGCAGAGGCGTGCGGTATCCTCTAATGACCAACCTGCAGAAGCACAAACGTGTTCACAATGCAAGTTAATTAGGTATACCTATCTTTTCTGTACACTCACCTATATTTTATCAGGTACACCTACCAATAGGCACACTTTTCATACAATTACTGACTCCAAGCCTATAGTTGGAATAGACCACCTTCGGTGATCACTGACCAGCAGTGACAGTGATAATGTTGAGTGTATGAATGTATCAGATACAGCAGTATTGTTGGTGTACACAAATTCTGTTTAGTTTACCTGAGAACTTTACATTTCTGTCATGCTGATTTGGTCTAAAACCAATATAAAATGATAAACCTTACTGACAAAACACACTGAATGAAATCTCACCTACCTTTTGAACCACCAGAAAAAGAGCTTTGACAAAAACGATGCATCCTGAACAGGACATGCATTCTGAAAAAAAAACAAATGAACAAATATATTTGTTTTGTTATGTATTTGGTTATACATTTACTGATCATTTTATTAAGTTCACCTTTTTGTTTCTACACCTGATTTCCATTTTATCAGTTCCATTTACCATATAGAACCACATTGTAGTTCTACAATTACAGACTGTAGTCTATCTGTTTATCTACATACTTTTAGCCCTCTTTATTATGTTCTCTAATTATCAGGACCAGCAGAGGGCAGGTACCATTTGGGCTGTGCATCATACTCAGCACTGCAGTGACTCTGGTGTGGTGTTTAAGTGGAACAGACACAGCAGTGCTGCTGGAGTTTTTCACTAGAGTTCACTCATTGTACGCTGTATTAGACACATTATAAAGTTGCTGTAGTCACAGACAGTAGCTCATTTGTTGCTGCTCAGTTTGTGTTAGTCATAATCTAATCATTTATCAGTTCTCACAGGATGCTGCATACAGGGTGATGGTGGCTGGATAATTTTGGTTGGTGGACTATGTTAAGTTCACAATGACACTGGGTTGTTTAAAAACACCAGAAGCAGTGCTAGTCATGCTATCAGAACACACACTTACACACCATTACCTTGTCAGTGTTACTACAGTACAGTGCTGAGAATGATCCATCACTCAAACAGTGCCAAATAATATTAGATAACTGAGTAAAGGAGCTTAACAAAGTATGAAGAGAAACTCGACTACAGTCTCTAATTGTAGAGCTACAAAGTGCATCTATATGAAAGTGGAACTGATTAAATGGACAATGTGTGTACAAACGTAAGGACATGTACCAAGTTATCAGTGAATGTATGTTATGAAATATTAGTAGCAATAGCATTTCCAATAATTTTTATCTAATTTTGCCATTCTAAAGCACGATTCAGGCAGTTCTGTTGTTGATATATTTGGGTTTTTGTGTGGTTAACTTGTTTAATGGCCCAACTTATTCGCTTTCAGGTAATATAGTGCTACCATGACCTTCTCCTGTACAATCTCTCCATGCAGTATTGAATTTATAGTTCCCTTAATGACTGCAGGCTGTCCAGGTCTGAAACAGTGAAGCAGTGCCAAAACATGATGCTCCCTCCAACATGCCTCACAGATGGTTGGTTTTGCACACTGTGAGGTTGGTACACACTGTCCTTTTTACCCCCTAACTCAGCATTGTTTTTTTGCCCCAAACGTTGCTTCTTCTATCCAAAGATGTTGTTAGCCCCCACACCTTTTTCAGCCTGGACTGCGTATGGATACAGTTATTAAATGATTTTTGTCAAGATATGGAAATGACTGTGGCGTTTGAAATTCTGTTAATCTCAATGAGTGTTTTATATTTCTCCACAGATACGGCCTAAAACATCAACAGAGTATTATTTGATAATTGTAAGTAATTTTCGTGAAAATTTTCATTAAATGAAACTAACCTCCAAGCACATTGTATGAGTATTTCACTTATATAATTCCAAACGTTCACAAACTACTGTAGGGAATAGAGGCTTTACAGTATTTGCTTTTTTGGAAAGCCAGACTGGGTAAGCAGAAAGAGAAAACAGAAAATTTGTAAAGGTATCTGCATGATGCATTGAGATCTCTGCTGCTGTGTGTGTGTCTCTGTGTGTGACTAGTATGGCTCAGTTACTACACATTTCCACCCACTGCTGACCTCAGTTCTGAACCTGTTCAACATCCACCCTAACAGAACATAGACACAAACACACAGGCAGGCAGATACACACACATAAACACACACGTTCTCTTCACCGGAGGTCTCTCTCAATGGCATGTTGTGAATAGCTCAGGAAGTGACTGAGCCAGGAGAGGATCATGGGGTGTGGCCCTCATGTCTGTGGCTATAACCTCACTCACGATCACTTACACACATTGCATAGTTTCTTCTTTCTTCAGTCTAGAGTTAGAAAAGCTTATCTGACCAAAATATCATCATTTGAATATGACAGTTCAATACTGAAATAGTTTTTGTGTGTGTTGTATATTCTTATGGTCCTTTCAGGGGAGGAAACCCTGTTTGTGATAAGATGTCAGGTTTAAAACATCTTTAAGCAATCATACTGCCACTAATGACAAGGTCTTTCATACAGTAAAAGGCACAGTAAAAGTCGTTAAGCAAATAACACAGATGATTCACTGCAGTTTTTGGGTTGGTGCAAAGTTGTGTGCTGGTGATGGCACTTTGATCAGCAGCACCTCATCACTTATTATTCTTACCTGGAGGATGGCTTTTCCCGGAGGTGCCTGGTCAGCAAAACAACTGAGAAAAAGCTGGGCAAGTTGCAGGGCAAAGTAAGAGAAAAAGGCCAGGTAGTGGACAATATCTGGAGTGAAACCCTGAAATGATAAACACAACATATTCAGCACAGAGAAACACAGCTAGGCCAAGTAACTTTACTCTTTTATTGTGCACAACAATTGGGACCCATAATGGGGACTTTCCATAGTTCTTTCTCACCAACAGACTTCCCAGAATGGATTTGAAGGGACTACAAATGTATACAAACAATCAAAGCATATTCAGACACATTATTTTATATGGATACACTGTATATAAAAAAAATTGTGGAATTACACTAAATTACATGCAAAACATGGGTATTAGTATGGAGCCTGCTTATCCACATTTGCTGATACAACAGCCTCTGTTCTTCTAAGAGGGCTTTCCATTAGATTTTGGAACATTACTGCTAGGCTGGCTTCTGATGTTACATAATACAAAACCCTGACTCTTGGCCCTGACTTTTGGCAATCCAATGCAATTTCATGCCAAAGTTCAGTGCAAGCCAGCCAAGTTCTCGATAAAAGTTGCCAATTCTTTGTGGACTTTCTTTAAGGACAGCAGAATAAAAAGTTGATGCACTGACTCATTGGAAGTGGGAATCTATAAATGTGTCATATTGAGAGTCACTGAGTTATCAGTACAACCAGTTCCACTAAGTGTTGCTGAAATAGCAGAGCTCAGTTATTAAAATGGCTGTCCATAAACTTTTGTCTATAGTGTATTTATACAGTGGTTACTCAAATGAGTCCAAAACATTATTTGCAAGCAAGTATTACCCTAAAACAGCAACCTGTGCCTCATATGAAAGTTAATAGTATAGGATGCTCTCTAAATAATGCTTTTTACTCGACACTGAAACAGGCGTGCCCTGACATTAATGATACTGGAAATCTTGTTTTGAACAGTTAAGGCAAATCATGGTGAAAACCAAAGTCTTTAATGATCTGCTTTATATAAATGAATAGCGCATGAAAGGAATAGTAAACACAGCGACTCACGCTATGATCAGGAAATGCATAGATTGTGGTTCCTTAAACTAGTGGCCTTAATTTGTGGCTGAGCAGCCAAATGTGTGTGTGTGTGTGTGTGTGTGTGTGTTTACCAG
This sequence comes from Parotocinclus spilosoma, assembly GCA_033117975.1. Lineage (NCBI taxonomy): Eukaryota > Metazoa > Chordata > Actinopteri > Siluriformes > Loricariidae > Parotocinclus > Parotocinclus spilosoma. Next base: position 2,321,409 of record JAVSBV010000017.1, on the reverse strand, counting down.
CTCTGTATGCAATTCATATCTGTATGTGATTCTAAACACTTAGAGAAGACTGCTATCACTGATTGTGAGCCTGTGCTGTGTTGTGTGAGGTCCTATACGCTGAAATGGATGGGTGGAACAACAAGCTCAGAGTAAACATTATCCTGAGCCAAGCAATGCCATGCCAAGATACTGCTATATCCCCCCACCACCACCACCACCACAAAGCAAAACAGGTTCAGCTTCGGTTTGAGTGGTCAGAAAGTATAGTTCAGTAAAACTGTCTGTCTGTTTTGGCCCCCTTATGCAATCATAAAGTCAGCTTTCAGCGAGCCAGTGAGAAAAAAAAACACTGTGTATTTGTCCTACCAAGATAACTTTGACCGAGATTTTAGAAGCAGAGAGTTTGCAGTTTTACAACTGTGAGCTGGGGCATATGAAGCAATCGAAGATTTTTTTTAGATATTTTCATTGGACTATATTTAAATAAAATGCCATGGCTATAATAATAACTGTAAATTACGTTAACCTTGTTTAGTGCCATAGCAAAAATATGTTTATTTACACTACCAATGGCCATTTCAGCAACACACACACATTTGCACAAACCTGTACACAAGGTCACATACTGTATATACACTCTAGTCAAGCCAGTTTAGATTAATCAATTAACATAAAGCATGACTTTGGACTTTGAAGGAAACCAGAGTCCAGAGTACCCGGAGTAAACCCACATAAACACGGGGAGGACATGCAGACTCCACACTAAAATGACCCAGACTGCTTCACCCTGGGATCGAACAAGGACCTTCTTTATGTGAGGCAACGGTGCCACCCATCCAACCACCGGAAATACATTTAGAAAACACTGAAGAAGCTCAAACTGGATATTCCAGGCACAAATTTGACTTTATGTTCATAGAGTGAAATGTCCTTTTACAAGTAAGGCGCAATTTAGTCGTAATATTCAATTCAATTCAATTTTATTTATATAGCGCTTTTTACAATGGTGCATTGTCTCAAAGCAGCTTTACAATATTATATTATCTAAGAAAGGCCAATCCCAAGTTGAGCAAGCCTAGGGCGACAGTGGCAATGAAAAACTCCCTGAAAGTGGTAGGAAGAAACTATGGGAGGACCCATCCTTACTTAACTCAGATAAAATATAATTACATGCAAGCAACCAAAATTATCAAAAAAGAAAACAACAGATTTAGACTCAATCCTATATGCATTTTAAAGCAGAAAGTTAAAATTTAACCAGGAATTTAAATCCTGTTAAATGTGCCAAAGGGTTTGCAGTTAAAATAAGCCTACCTAATTAGCATAACACTGGAATTTTAGTCCATGTCAGCATATAATGTCACTGGCGGGGAGAACGTGTAGAATGAGTAAAAGAGGCCCAAAAACAGAACCCTGGGGAAGACTATGTCTGACAGAAACTCCCTATCCAATAAAATAGACAGATCTATCACTCACTGTACCGATAAAATTACGCTTGTCATTTAAACATAATTTGAACCAAGACATTACGGAGTGACTAATTTTAGAGTGCCGACTTATTATAATGTCCTGATTGATCCTATAAAAGGCAGCACTTAGACCAAGAAGCAAAATCCATGTCAAAGAAAAGAAGAACATTATTTAGAACATAAATAAGAGCAGTCTCAGTATTATGTTAAGAACAAAAACCAGACTGAATAATTTTTAAGATTATTAGAATTCATATAGTCCAGGAGCTGGGAGGCAACAACTGTTTCAGGAATTTTGGTTATATAATAGAGACTAAATATGGGTCTGAAGTTGCCTATAAAGAACTATCAATGCCTGGTTTCTTAAAGATTGTGGTAACTGCAGCAAGGTTCAGTATACATGCAGTACAATCAGAAGAGACAAGAAACATTGACAGGATGAGTGTTTGGGGTAGACACCAGGGGTGATTGATGAGGTAACTTGCCTTATTCAACTACATGAGCTTTGACCAAAAAGAAACAATGCACTCAGATAGAAATGTCGGATTGCTGAAAAAATCAGCATACATTTATATCTCAGATATAAAAATATGACAATGATTACAGGAGTGGTCTGATCAAACACTGGGTTTTGCCACAAAAGAAGGGTAAACATGCTTATGCCCTATTAAAATCTCTTAAAAGATATCTTTGGGGTATTTTACCTCTTCGTCTGACATCGTTGACTGCCAGACATGCCTTGATAATGCACCCAGAGACATTTTGCCCAGCTGAAAGAAATCAAGTAGGTTTCTGCGTACATGGTGGCTTCTAACTGGCATTTCTCAGCAGGATAATGCTCGAACACACAGCAAGGGTTTCCTTGGAATGCATCCACTGCTATTCTTCCTTGCAGATCCTCTCAAGTTCTGTCAGGTTGGTTGGTGAACATTGGTAGACAGCCATTTTCAGGTCTCTCCAGAAATTCTCAATTGGAGTATGTCAGGGCTCTGGCTGGACCAGTCAAGAATGGTCACAGAGTTGTTCCGAAGCCACTCGTTTGTTATTTTAGCTGTGTGCAGGCTTTCATATGTCTTGCACTGAGGCGAGGCTTCCATCAGGTCATTCTGCCATAAAGCCCCGGCTGGTGGAGAGCTACAGTGATAGTTGATTTTGTGGAATTTTCTCCCATCTCCCTACTGCATCTCTGGAGCTCAGCCACAGTGATCTTTCGGTTCTCCTTTACCTCTCTCACCAAGGCTCTTCTCCCACGATTGCTCAGTTTGGCTAGACAACCAGGTCTAAAAAGAGTTCTTCCATTTAAGGATTATGGAGGCCACTGTGATTTTAGGAAACTTCAGTGCTGCAGAATTTAGTTTTGTAACCTTGGCCAGATCTGTGCGTTGCCACAGTTCTGTCTCTGAGCTCTTTGGGCAGTTCCTTCGACCCCATGATTCTCATTTACATTGACATGCACTGTGAGCTGTGAGGTCTTATATAGACAGGTGCGTGTCTTTCCTAATTAAGTCCAATCAGTTCAATTAAGCACAGCTCCAATAAAGGAGTAGAAGAAAGAAATGGATAAGAAGAAATGGACAGCTTGTGAGTTAAATATGAGTTGCAGCAAAGGGTCTGAATACTTATGACCATGTGATATTTCAGTTTTTCTTTTTTTAATAAATTTACAAATATTTCTACATTTATGTTTTTTCTGTCAAGATGGGATGCTGAGTGAAAAGAAAAAATGAACTTTTTGATTTTAGCAAATGGCTGCAATACTAAATATTTTCCATATCCACTGTACATATATCATTATTACATTTTTTACATATAATGTTATTAATATTTCAATAACTCCTTGATTATTTTGAACAATGTAATTCATATGAAATAATTACGAGATATATAGATGGTGTCTATTTTCTGGAGTCTTAAATGCTAGCATTAGAATAAATCTCTTGTTTAAACCACTCTAAATAAAGACATCTGCAAAATTCACCAAATGTAATTGTTGTGTATTTATTCTTTAGCATCAGCTATACATTTATTACCAGATCATTTTAGAGTTTGGTCATTGTGAAAATCTTGCTTCTGTGAACACAATGGTTAGCCTAAAAGCTATAATTAGGGGTGCATAATTAATTCAAATAAAATTGAATATGCAATTAATATTTACAAAATTATAAAAGCAGAGAACAGAAATCTTACTAAATTTTAGAGCAATCTTGTTTCAGGTTCATGTTAACATTAATCAATTAGTTGGATATTAATTAACACAGGACGGTCAAGTCAGTGGTCTTGCATAAGTGCCAGTGGTCTGAGTGCCTTGCATAAGCAGATTGCCAGAAGTTTCTTGTCTTGCAAACTTGTAAATAGTGTTACACTTAGTCATTTAGCACATACTCTTATCAAGTGTTTTATAATGTATACAGTCATACAATCCAACCAATTTTGAGTTAAGGGCCTTGTTTAAGGACCCAACTATGGCAGCTGTGCAGTGGTCTGGTCCACAGTCCGTTCCAACCACAATACAAACAGCCCTAAAATTTCCTTTGATGTTTATATATTAAATAAATTTCACAATTTATTTTAAGTAGTACATTTTTTTATTTTTTGGCTTCTTTTTAACGTCGCTATCGGCATCAGTGGCCATGTAAGTGACACACACAAGGTTATATCTATACACAAGTTCATCTTAACACCAGTCACATATATATACACAAGTCAATGCCAATT
>JAVSBV010000017.1:2306882-2317143 GCA_033117975.1 Parotocinclus spilosoma | reverse complement strand
ATATTGTGAAGTTGCTTTGAGACAATACTCTATTGTAAAAGGCGCTATATAAATAAAACTGAATTGAATTGAATATTCATGTGACAGATCATAAAAAAATCAAAAGTGGGGCAAATGGACAGGGTCCTTAAAATAGGTACCACAAAAATGCTCTGGGTGGTGCATGCTTTGGAATGTGTCAACAATGGTGCAAATATGTGCAACGTATCCAAAAATAAGGGTGCATGTGCATACATGCTTTTGTACGTTCTACTCTGTGTGTATGTGTGTATGTGTGTGTGTGTGTGTGTGTGTGTGTGTGTGTTTGTGTGAATATGTGTTTCTGGGTTTTAGAAGGGAATCGTGAAATGGACGCCCATATTGGGGGTGCGTGTCATTTTTCTCACCTGTTCGATGGCCAGTTGGATCTTGGCTCTGAGGGGCACTAGAGAACACACCACACTTAGTAGCCAGTACAGGAAGAGGACGATGGAGGAGCGGCATCCCCGCACTCGCTCCCACTGGATTATACACACGGCTAACACCTATCAAACACAGAAGGCATTAATCTCCTTTGCCTGCATAAAATGACTGTTCTGAGAGCACGAAGGTGTTCTGTAAACACATCTTTGAAAATTAATGGACATAGTAAATGAAAGTAAATGGACAGTCATGTGCGCAAACATTTGGAGTTTTCCAGCAAATGCTATACAATTATGGTTCACACAGACATCAATTAGCCCCGTTGCTAGATTTACTTGCTTGAATAGCTGGCTTACGTAATTTCTTTTATTTTTCAAATGGTAACAGAGTAATTACATATAAATAAACAAGGGACTGTATTTCTTCTTAACTAGTTGTTTTTTTTAATGGGATTTCCCTGTGTTGCCGCCCTAATAAGACATAGACTAAATTTCTTGATTTGTTTCTGGGTTAAACTTTTTTTTTTCTTTTCTTTGTTTAGTCAAAAATACATCCAACATGTTTCATCTTAGGACCACAGCATTAAGTGTACTATGTGGCTATAATCAGCTCATCCCAAATTATTTGTGGTTTGCTGTTTTTGTGTCATGGCAAAATTATTTATCTCAGAATCTCCTGAGCAGCTAAAAACATCATCATATTACACAGGCCATGGGAATTCTGACCAGTTTAACACCAGACTTTAAGCTTTTCTCAACGATGTCTCCACTAAAGCCAAACCCCAGCCTTCTCCAAAACCAGACCAAAGGTTCCTAACCTCAGTGTGATTAAATAAAACATCTCTGGGAAACTCTTAATCACTTGGTGTGGCCCAAACTTTTCAAGGGATCTCGCGATACAATAGACAAACAGTGTGACAATGATTAAAAAGAATCTAATGGGTGTTTGTTTTTTCTCATTGCAGCTGCCTTGTAATGGGAAGTAATGGCTCCTTTTTGGAGTGTGGGAGGAAGCTTAAGTATGAGTTAAGCCTCAGACGGAGTGCCCACCTAGTAATCATATAGAGGAAGTGCTGAGTGAGTTTGTGTGGCGTGATCGGCATTATTTGGCTCCTGAATATAGCTGGTGATGCACCATCACCATCACATCATGCCAAGAAGGGAAGAAGAGGCCCACTCAGCCGCAAAAACTTGGTGTTGGACCAGAAGTGGAATTAGTTTGGGCCAGCTTCGGGATATATCAGGCTCATTTTCCATAAAGCTTATAAAATAGGTTCTGATGTGGAAGTTAATTCTAGTTAAGCATAAATGGGCAGTTCCATTGAAGAATTAGTGTTCCAGTGTTAAGATTTTGCCCAACTACCGTAGGCTTGACTCTTTCTTGGATCAGAGTCTTGGATTAGAAAGGTTTTGGATAATGTTTTGATAGCTGAAGTACATAGATTCTTTTACTCCCAGGGTCATACTACATGGACAAATAAACACTCTCGCTTTTGGTCAGAAGATGTTGGGGTTCATTTATTTCTAACCTCTTGATTACACACCAAGCACCAAGTATTAAGCATATCCAAACCAATCGGTGGTAAAGAAGGCAATATGTGTACACAAAGTTGAAAAATCACCTATTTGCTAGCATATACCCACCTCCATTTCCCTGCTCAGAGCTTGGCTAAGACTAGTTACCTTGCTGTGTAGTTTACTATTTATACAATTAAGATGACGATTGTAGAAAAACTATTTTAGTATTTTCCCTAAAGCACAGGTCAGTGTTGACTTAGGTGTTGGGTGTTTACCACAGATTAAGTGAGAGTCTGGTCTTATTGCTGTCTGGATGCAAAAAAGGTATCTCATCAAGTGAAGACTTGTGGCCATGTGTTAGCTCTCCTCTACACTTATAAACCCTTTATATCTTCCACAGCTATATATACATATCTTAGTCTGTCATGTCAGAGCACAGCTTAATGAAACCAGGAAAGGGAACACCTTTCACCTGCAATATTTCCAATATATATATTTATTGTATATTATTTATTATATATTTAAATATTATTTCATATAATATTTCCCAATTACATTTTAATAGCAATGTGCCTTAACTCTGGGAAAAAGTCTTGCCTTTAAAACAAATCACTACACCTATACCCAATCATGATTATCTTACCACAGTGAGGCTGCGTATGACGGGACTTAGTAGAAAGACCAAGTGGCGATGGATTTCCTGGTTATGCTCCAGAAGGATGTAGAAAAATTCCACGAAGCCAAAGGAAACCAAAAAGAAGCCCAGCAACTGTGGGAGACAGTTAAGAACGGATCTTAGACCTGGGTGAGAACTCATCTGACTCATGCTTCCGGAAATGCTTATGGTCACTCATTACACTGCAGGAGTAGAGTTATGTATTGGGACAAGAAGAATTGTTTTGTAGGCGTGATGGGTCCTGAATCTTTTAGAGTTACACTGTGAAACCTCACACTGACCTTAGGTGCTTAGTTTAATAACTGTGCAGCTGTAAATTCCACATCCAACATTAATCTGTCTGTTCTATGAATGGACAACCTATTATTCACATTCACCAAATGACTCCACGAAAATCAGTGTATTACTCAGAAAAGTCAAACAAGCACCAATATGTTACTCTCACCGACAACCTCTTTTGTGGTTCTTGGCCGCTGGCTCATATCACAACCTGGCTCTGAGAATCTGTCCCTCAGTTGGACACCATTCTGTCACATTTTCTTTAGTTCAGTAACCTCCAGTTCAATGCTTAATAACTAAATCTCTCTTCTGGTAAAGCTTCAAATGAGCTTATCCTGAGTCAAAACCACTGGCCAAAGCTGAAATGTTAGCCTTTACTACAGCTCTCACTGTCATTCCCATTCAATATCCTTGAAATGCATAATATTCTGCTATATTCGCATTACTCTAGCATTCTACTTTTTAGATTTTCCAACTAATGTAGTTCGTCCTATAACATCCAGACTGTTCATTATCCAGACAGAGACCATCCTGCCATGTTTGCTTTGGTTCATTCCTCTCCAGTGTCGATTTCAAACGTTCAGTCATGTCCACTGAGCCTGATACTATCTTGCCAGATTTAATTTAGTTCAATTCCATTTTATGTTTCACTGCTATTATGGGATTAACCTCTAATTTGAACAATCCTGAGCTTTGTGTCGCGTGTGTAGAATAAACTGCTGCACTTGGACCCTGGAAGGGCTTAAATAGTTTCCTTTGAATACAAACTCACTCACCAGCTTGGCACTGCAGAGCAGTGAGAGGGGCAGACGTCTGCGACCATGGCAGTACAGATGCAGGCAGTAGAATGGAAAGCAGATCCACAGATAGACACAAGGTGCCCACACTAGCACTGTGTTCTGAAAGCAGTCGCTCAGTTCAGGGGTGTGCGTGTACCATGTCTGGTTCCAGTCCTAGAAGGTAAGGAAACGTGTGGTGAAGTATGTGATTGTGACTGTATTTGGCTTTTTAGTGCAACCTATTTTAGAGTTCTGTCAACTTTTAAAGCACACATTGAAGTGATATTTGTTTAGATGTTGCTAACGTAATGTCTGAAGAAACTTATTTAGCGACAAAGTTGAATCATATTGGTCCAACCTGTTGTTTTAAATTATAAGCTTAACAAAACCACAGCTACCATCAAAAAGCTTCTCTTAAAGCGACTCAATATCCACACGTGGGTCGGAATGTACTACAATGTCCAAAATCAGGGTGAATTTATCAGGCGGTCTGACCCAAACGGCTAACTTTGTTTAGTGTGCTGGTGCAAAGCTGTCTAGGAAAGACTGGCGGTTAAGCTCCAGAGATGGATCTGCACAGCATGTGCTGTCGTGGTTTTGCTAATTGTGCCATTCTATCTGCTGTTGATGTTAAAGGCCATTGGAAATCCAAAAGCAGTGTAGTACAACCACACTGTAACATTTAATACCGCATGATCATGTTTTTATCCTAGATTATTTTGATATTGCTGATTTTTACATACATACTGTAAACATGAAATGACAATATATTAAAATAAAATAATGCCCTAATGTATTATCTGTTTAAACTAAACCAGGTTAGAGATTAATGCCTGAGTGTCGATAGTAACTACATTTCTCGCTAATTAAGAGATCCACACTTAAAAACTTTTCAGCTAAGGAATCTAAGGAAGGACATGATTATTTCTAGTCTTTGGCCAAAGCACACAACCTAGAACCTGTCACTTGAAAGCAAATATGTTTAGAAACAGGTGCTGAGCATCACGACGGAAGTTATACCTAACAGCATGTTATCATAGAGACAAATGTGTTGTCATTTATATAAAACAAAAAAAATCAGATTAATACACAATCATGATATCCAATTTTCTTGACTAAGCAACACAAGTTACTCACCCTGAGGTTTGATTGTTACTTCAGCACATATATGGCTATATTTATGGCATACAGTTGTTTACATTTTAAAAAATGTGCATATTGTGGATATTTGATTAATAATTACAATACAGGAAAAAAAAACCATTCAAACAAGTCTTTTAGATTTTCTTCATAATAGAAAGTTTGTCTTGTGAAATTGTGAGCAGGGCAGTCGACTGCACTCACCCAGAGAGGGTCAAGGCCACTGAGGCTGCAGAAAGTATCCATTCAATCTCCTGGTCCTGAAGTAGCCACACTCTATGGCTTTCTTGGGTTTATCTGAATAGTCTTCTGTCAATCTTAGGATGTAAGAATGTGTGACTACCAATCCAAGTTCTTCTCTCTGAATAATTGCTCTTCTATGGATTTGTGTTTCTTTCTCTCCCATATACTTTATGTCTGGGAGCTCCTTGTTTCTCAGACTGATAAAAGTTGGTCCGTTTTATGGCTGCCAGCTACTTAGGTGGGTGGTTATATTCGCTCTCATTTCTCCCTCCTCCTGTTCACCCGTTCCCTCTCGTTCTATCCCTCCCTTTCCCACTCTTTTTCTCTCCGTCTCTCTTACTCTCACCCCCAACTTTCTCTCAGATTCTATCTAACTCAAATGAAACACTGGCTCGAGTCTTGTTAAAGCACCCGGTCAGTTAAGTGAACGGATTGACGGATATAAATGCAAACAGGACCCTATGAAATATCTGCCTGTTAGCACAGAGAGGTGTTACTTCTTGGAAAGAGGATCAGCAGTATTTTCCGGTGCCAGAGACAACTGACCTGTCCTAACGCATACACAGACAGTTATAAAGAATTACACACACAGACACACAGTTTCCCATTAACATGAAGGCTTGTATTTTATATTACATATTATAGCTTCCTATTATGTCTGTCTCTTTTGAAGCTGTCGGTCTTCTGTTATGAGCTTACATCAGTCAAACAGATGCTAGTCATCATGCTTCGATGTCCTGGAAAAGCCAGGCATGACGGCGGAAAGTTTTAGGCCAGCCTTGGCCAGGGTGCTGCAGCTAAGACATGGAAAAACCCAAGGATGGACAGAGCCTACCCACGCTGTCCATGGGAAGACATGTCATACAGCAAAGGAAATAAATATACTACTTTCCTGCAGTTGATGTAAATGTTTGTGTCTTTGAATTTATATTCACATCATATCAAATGTACTACATTTGTATTAAGCTATGCTTTGATTATCGCAATTAACTTATTCCAGATTGGAATTCAGAAATATCTTTGCTTGTGCTGATCCACTGGCTTACGGTTAGGAGCAAATGCTGCTGAACTGCTGCCACTGTGGTTAGACCTATGCTGAATCAGCAGTACTTGGAAGAGAGCTTCTAACAACTAAAAATAACAGAAGTATTCAGATTCAATAAAGTTACACGAATAGTCTTGTATTTGTTTGGCCTTAGACCTACTTACCTCTAGCAGCTGCATGAGAAAAGACTTGGAATTACATAGATTTCTAATGTCATTAATCAAAAAAATATGGCTGTGCGTTGTGGTTTTGACTAAATGCTGTCACTAATAGATCCATACTGCATGTTCTCCCCATTCAATTACCTTAATTCAATTAATTTCATTGATTAATAGGTGTGTCCACAGTGTCCCACTGTGTGAGCTCCTTGTACTCGATTGGCATCATATCTAAGACTGGTTCCTGCCTTGCTCCCTGTGCTCTGTTCCCCGATCCCCTGAATTGAATTAAGTAAGTATGAAAATAAATGAATGGCTTTATTAAACAGACTGATCATTTAGAGACCATGATTAAAAGCTATGTGCTCTAAAATGACTTCTATAGTTGTCAGGTGTTTGGTCAGGGTACCATATCCGATAATAAGTTACGCAAAGTTCTGTTTATGCAAGAGTAATGCGTTACGTTATGTGCACTCATGTACACTGGGCCGGTTACATGACAATCAGAGCCTGCCAGCACCCAGGGTGATATAGTAGGTAATGGGGAATGTGGAAGCCTAGTGGTTGAAGTACAGGACTTAGGACCAGAGAGTCCAGGGTTTTAAATCACACATCTGCCAATCTGCCACTGTTGAGTCTCTGGCAAGGCTGTTAACTCAATTGTAGGTTTGTAAGATTGTATTAATTGTAAGTTACTATAGATGTTAAGCATGGATGTAGCCAAAGCCACATGAAGGAGATTTGGTTATTGGCGAGGCTGCTGCACGCTGTGCAGATATGGATTTGTTACCATTTGTTTAAGTACATTGCCATGGCAGATTCTAAGATGAGTCTCAGAGCTCCTCATGTTTTGGAGGTCATGTGACCATATTAACTTTACAGTTGAAGTGCTCTTTTCCTTAATGTGTGGGCACCCCTGGTCTGACAACCAAGCCAGATTTGCTCAGTAGGTAGAGCACTAGTTCTCAGTGCTCTCTGGTTCAGAGAGATCTGTCCATTATGGTTCCTGGCTCTATGCTCCAGGTAATGAGGCTAGAAGCCCCCAGCTCTGTAGGGTGCATATTTACCATTTAGTCCAGCTTTAGGGTCATTGGCACCATGCTAGTCCAATACTACATGTTCTGCAAGTTCATGTTGTACTACAGTACTACACAAATGTTCTACTCCCTGCAGTGTGTCTTACTGGATTACCTCAGAGTCTGCATCTTATTGTGGGGGTTAGGTCTGTTTGTCATGTGACATGACCTGGGATGCTCCTAAATTACATGCATGAAGCTGGAAAAGGCCACACTTCAAAGCAGTTCCAAAGATCTGGATGTCAATCAAACAAAGCCAAAATTTAAAAGAACAAAACAAAAAAAAAGAATAAATCCAGTATGTTGGCATGAGTTGGCATCCTGCTAGGATTACAACAAGAGCAGTGCATGCAATGATTAGATAAGAAATCTATGGAATTTAATGACATTTTACATTTGTCATTTTGTCATTTGTTTAGGCAGAATGTGTTTGGCTATATCAGAAACTTTATCTTCATTTTATTAATGAATGAATGCAGAAATAGGGTTCAAAACCTTTCTTTTTTAAACTATTTTCCAGCACATATATTTGATGTCTTTAATGACATATAGACCTTATACAAATAAAAACTATTTTCTTTAAAACTTCATTATTGAAAGTATTCAGAATTAGAACTTTACAAAACAATTAACCATAAACACATTTAAAGTCAAATTTCCGCCATATCGTATTGGTTATTTTCATAATTCAACCTGCTATTCAAACCAGTAACCTGCTACAACAGCTGAAGATCAGAGAAACAGATGAATGACATTACATTAAGAATGGCATCTTTAGTTCCACCGAGCCACCATGCCCCCATATATACATACACTTGTAGGTTTCATTTAAGAAAAGGACAGTCTACTGGTAGGTGTGGTGGCAGTAATACGTAATACTAATGTTTAAAGCAACAACTTTCTGAACTGAATCTATCATCTTCATGTGTTCATACTTTTTACTGGTGTTATTTGTTTTTGCCAGCAATGGTTCAAATTTGTTCCAAATGGTCACCAGTAATGACCCCATTAAACACATTTCATTTTAAACTCAGTGTAACTAAATTTAGTCAATATAATTTTAGCAGAAACAAAAAATAAATGTTTTTTTTATTTCTCTGTGGCACCTGTTAGTTGTTTATTTTTTGGTAATTCATGTGATTACTACGTTTGTTTAATTCTAATGACTAGTCTTGTAATGTACACCTAATGCACCATTTACCAGGCTCCCATTTAATACTAATGATTTGTTTAGAGAGTGGTTCCAAAGTGTGCAAAGTGTGATTGGTTTAGAGAGTGGTTCCAAAGTGTGCAAAGTGTGATTGGTTTAGAGAGTGGTTCCAAAGTGAGGGAGCTTTTGCTAATGAATGAGGCATGTTAGAGCCTGAAAATTTAAGCTACATACATTATGTCACTTAAAGTTATAATTTCACTGAAATGGTGATTTGGCACTTTTTTATGTTATTGTTCAATAAGAAGTTTTGTATGAACTACAATGTTAAACATACAGGAGTTTTTAACTTATATACTGTATACTGCTCACAAAAATTATATATATATATATATATATATATATAAAAGGGGATAATTCACATGGGATATTTCATGTTATTCATATTTTTGTGAGCAGTATGTGTGTGTCTGAGTGGAGGGGCTTGAGGAGGGAGGGTAGTGCAGAAAAGTTCTGGAAGCATTCAGTTAAACAGTTCTGGGAGTTATCTTTAGTTGTCTCTTTTTGTAAAAAATCCAATTAAAAAAAAAATAAATTAATTATTCCAGTAACTCCAGAAATTCATTATTTAAAATTCCGGTAAAACTTAGCTAGTCTCAAGGGCAATCCAGCAGGGTTGGCAACCCTAAACCTGCATGCACAACCAAAATGACTTTTTATGGTGTTGTATTATTTTAATAGTGGAAAACGTTGGATAAAACTACAAAAGAACGGCTATGGTTTAGATACACTCTTATATATTCCTTGAAGTGTTTTTCTAACCAATTTACTCTGGACTGGATAAAATTAACAAAACAACTTGCATTGTACAATAGCTTTTAATTGACCTTGTGGGCTGTGGTTTTTCATTGAAGCCTACTGAAAGAATTCTGTTGACCTACATTGGATCAGCATTATCCAGTACTGAATTTAATCAGAACCAGCAATGATATTAGGACTTATTATTTTTAAAACCCAAGCCAGCAACCTAGTTCATCAAGCTAGAGCTATTACCACAAAAACACATACAGTGTAATCAGGTGATCTACTTGGTTTTCTAGGCCATCCATGTTTATTTATTGAGCAAACAAAAAGAGCATGAAGTTATGCAATATGTACAGACCCAATGATCTGTGTGTTTAGGAGCAAAAACACTTCTAAGGATAGTTCAACTTTTATATGATCTTTTTAGAGACTGGCGTTCATACAGCAGTTAAGTAAGAACAATCACACAACTGGGGAGGGTAAGAGCTGACACATGCTTTCTTTTAGACACTTGAAACCATCCAGTGTTTGTTATTGATCTACAACTTTCGTACAACAAATAAACAGGGGTTGATCAAACTGCCCAGTTCAAAACACATGCGCTCACAGATGCCCAAGATTGACTAGTGCTGCTTTAATCAAAAGATTTTTTACACAAAAATCAGATCTTGCCCTTTTTGGATTCAACAAGAATGATTAGGAAAATGCTTGTCAGTTGTGCCCCCTGGGGGCCAAGGCCAGTGATTCTTAATACAGAGCACAAGAAATCCAATTATTATTTACTGTTACTTTCACTAAAATCTCTGATTATAATGTTACAGTTCAAATAAACCTGTTTTATATTAGCTTTTGTAGAGTGACATTAGTAGTAGTAGTGAGTTAAAATTTCAGCTCTGCAATAAGATGCGTCATCAGACTACGGTGGCTGTGAAGTGCAAACCACAACAACATTAACTAAGCACAATTACAAATTACAAAAACGCAATAACATT
>JAVSBV010000017.1:2169596-2195455 GCA_033117975.1 Parotocinclus spilosoma | reverse complement strand
AATTTAGTAAGAACTTGTTTTTTACAGTATTATGTTTCGCATGCTGAGTACCTATACATTGTGTTGTAGATCGTTTTATAAAACTTAAGCAACAGTAGTTCTTGTTTGTACATTCACTATATTTGTAAATCGCACAATAAAGGTTTAATAAACATTTAATATATTAAATAGCATGTCCCGTCTTGTAAAAAAGGGCATGTTCGTTTAATCGGACCAGCCGGTTATTAGGACCAAAACCATGTGGTCCGATTAACCGGAACCGACTGTATATATATTTACATTACAGTAGCCTGTTTGGCTGTTTTACAAGATGTAATGCAGATGTCAAATGGCACGTACCTGTATGGGTAAATAGAGCTGTTAGTTCATTAATAATGTAACTGCTGGCCATTCAATAAATAAGCCTGCAAGTAATGATGAAGTAAGCTATTAAGTAATCATAATGTAAATGCCAGTTCAAAATGTGCTTAGTGATAAACTGCTAAGTATTTATACTGCTAACAAAAATTAGGGTATACTTCTTTAGGGGATATTTCATTTTAAAATTTTGTGAGCAGTGCAGTATTTATGACTAGTACTATTATTCATTAATGTAACTAATATATTTTATAGGTAATTAATGACTAATTACACAGCTCATTAAAAGCATAATAGCTATTTATCAGTGCTCATTTGTGACCATTAAAGTGTTATTGTTTTATCCAACTTTCTCAGGGGGGATTATGTGATTATGAGTTGCCAGTGGGTCTGCACACATATCACAGCCTACATGAGTGTAATTCATTTATAATGGATTGCTTTAAAGTAGAAATATTTGGGCAGAGTAGACTGCTTGGACAACATCTGTTTGCAAATACGTTCACAATATGATATGGTTATTGTGGTTCTTATTATGTTAACATACTTTACCTATATATTACCTTGCTAGGTTAACTGATCACATTTAACAGTATAATCTCAGGTGCAGAAAGTTTTATTTACCATTTGCGTTAAATAAGTTAATAATAATAATACTTTAATTAATAGCAAACTAAATATTAGGCATTGTTTAGCTGCCACTGTGTTCCCTACAAGCACCAAAATGCTGCTGCTGCTGCTGATGCTGATGATGATGATAATGATGAAGAGCAGATAATGAGCTCCAACGTGAGAACTGTGTGTGGGTTGAAGGATAGTTACAGATTCTTTTCTATTTGAGGATCTGATGCACTACAGACAAACAGGTGAAGTGAAAAATACTGGTTCTTCGTAATGAAACAAAAGTACCAGAGAGACAAAAAGAGAAACAAGCAGAGAAATAGAAACTGTGTTTGCAATGCAGTGCACCAGAGTTAAATTTGCTTTTCAGTTTCTGGAATATCTTTTCAAAAAATAGATCACACTGTACAAGAGATCATACATACACTATATGTGTGTATGTGTGTTTGTGTGTGTGTGAAATCATAAATCAATGCATTACTTGCAGCTTTACAGTTAGATACAATTTAATTTATCTTTATTTAAAAAAAGGAAATTAATATGTGTTAGTACATAAATGTACAGTCGATTCCGGTTAATGGGACCACATCAGGATGCGATTGTTTTGGTCCTAATAACCGGCTGGTCCGATTAACCGAACAGTTAAAACAAGTTATTACAAAATTCCAGTCAACGTTTGAAGAACTTATCCAGTGTGATCTGACGCTCTTTTGCAGTGGCTAAGTGGCGACTTGTGGCTTCTTTTTTTGTAGTAAATGGAAATGTTAGGCAAAGACCTGTAGGTGGCAGTAGAGGGCTGGGGAGAAACTTGGGAGTTTTTGGGTAGTGATGCCAGAGACGAAGAATTTCTTCACGGATATTACATATTGTACACGTTCTTTGGTCCGATTAAGCGGAATTTTGGTCCATTACATGTATATAATAGTATTTGTTTTTGTACTTTAGGATTTGGTTCCAATAAGGGGCTGGTCCCAATAACCGGTGGTCCTATTAACCGGATTCGACTGTACATCTCATTAGACACTGCAGCTCAAATGACACTGTAACAAAGTAAGACACATATTAGCCTTTCTGCACATCTAGGCCATGTTGCATCACTCATCACTGGCTACATTAACACTGAACATGAACAGCGTTACTGTAAAATATCATACAAATGACTGACTAAAACCTCTGAGCCATTTGGAATCTGAGCTTCCTGTGCATCATGTGTTGTATTTTTGTACATTGCTTCATGATGGGTCATCTCAGTGGCTGATGATCATAGCGTTCAATTACATTCTGTGACACAGGACATTGTCCGGAATGGATGTTGTACGGACATTACCAAAGTAGCATGGTCTTTTTATGCTACTGGAATGTAAATATAAGATGCACTTTGACAAGACTGTGTGCAAACCACATGAATGTGTCACATATACTGCTGAAAACATGAGTAATTGACAAGTAATTCTTATGACTGATCTGTTTGTTTATAGTAGTTATAAGTAAGGGAGCGGTCAAATTCATTTCAGACACACTCTGGGGATTAGTCATATGTGTACAGGTTTTATCGATTCATTTGTGTTTGAATTTGGGAGCAAAAATAGCTCCCAATACGAACTGAACGAATAAAGAAGGGTTCGAAATGTGAGGTGAAACTGGTTATGTGAATAAAACATTAATCAAATAAATATAATCTTAAAATATATATGGAGAAATGTGACAGTAAAATAACTATATACATATAAAGAGAGAGGGAGACAGTACTTCCTGTCCTGCCTTATCTTTTTGATGAGAGTTTGCATAAATACTCAGTTGTATATCATCATTCACACACACATGCAAACACACACTTCCAGGGAAAAAAACTCTCAGAACAAAACAACGAGGCACAGATGGGCAGAGATGGATTGTTTTAATTATTATAATAATCATGCTTTTAATTCATAACTTTCTTATTTAGGTAAGTGATCTCGTTTAATGAAATAAAATCAAATCTTTTTTTGATCACTTCATATTCATTTTGCATTGTATATCTGATCTGTTACTCACTTAAGATGAACTCTTGAGTGTGTAAGGTATGGATGAATGACTCAGTTTCTCACCATGACTTCAAGTTAAGGGCATGTCTGGAAGCTGTGCTAAATAAGGGCCACTATGCCGACGATGCTGGGGGCTCAAAGGAGGGGAGGGGGTCTAAAATAAAACCAGCTGTCTTGGCCTTTTGGCATTCTGAAGTGAACAGGACAGAAATCAGGAGCTGGTCTCCATACGCTAATATATTTATATATATTTGTATAAAATTGAGGACACGGCTAGCAGCTTGTTCTTCAAGTGGGCTCTGTAACTCGGGTGAATCTGTAACAGTGATCATCAGCAAAAATCCACATCGGTAAGTGATGTAAAACGGGAGGCTATATGTGTGGTTACTCAATGAATGTCTACAGCTACAGCTTACTGAATATTAAATGTAAATTTTGTTATTGGTGGTGATATGTGATTTAACACTAAAACCAAGTACACAAAGCTGTGCTTAGTCTTAAAAAGAATTCATCTGTGCATGTGTACATTTTATTATATTTTAATTTGGAATTAGTCTAATTAGTTGTTCATTCAGCAAGTGTTTATTGACTAGACATGGTATGAGTGCAAAATGAAGAGTAATGAGACATTAGACATTAGAGAGTATCTGTGACTGTACTGGTTTTAAAGGGGAGAGTTTCACTAATTACTCTGTTATGGGATTACTCTGTAAGGGATTACATTTTAAATTAGAACTAAAATTGTTTTGAATTTGAGTTAGAATGGGGGTGGAGTGCATAATTCCCAACGGACTGTGTAAATGTAAAGGGAATTAAGGACATGTCTAAATGGGTCCTGCTGAGCCAATCTCAGATGGCATGTATCCCAAAGACCTTTGTATGTGCTCTCAGAATAGAGACAGAGAGAGAGAGAGAGAGAGAGAGAGAGAGAGAGAGAGAGAGAGAAAAAGAGAGACAGAGAGAGAGAGAGACAGAGAGAGACAGAGAGAGAGACAGAGAGAGAGACAGAGAGAGAAATAGAGATAGAGAAAGAGAAAGGGAGATAAACAGAAAGAAAAGTCATGTGTTATCTAAAATGTTTTTCAGAACAGTTTACAGTCTAATGATTGATCATTATCTTGCATTATCTTGATCATTTTAAATATGAAAAGATATTTAAATCTTTACAAACATCTGTGTAAAACAAATTTAAAGATGGCACATTTCCACAAAATGTATTGCATTGTTGACAAGTCAATCAGTGGATCATCTAGAAGGATACCTACACTTTTACACAGTCAAATTATAATGATTCAAAATGAAGGCACTAAATACACTGCTCACAAAAATTAGGGGATATTTTAAAATAAATATTCAGGCTCCAACAAGAACTGCTGGATAATCTGATCATGTCCATGCCCCATCACTGTCGGTGTGTTTTGGCACTCTTGGGTGATCATACGTCCTACTGAACAGTCAATGTGGGGGCACTCTCATCCAGTTTAACATGTTTCTGTTCAGCCCCATAAATATATCACTTACTACTCAATCACTATAATTGAGTGTGCATCTCATTTGTTTTAATCAAACAAAATTTTAATTTTTCATTGGCTTTTCTTGTTTAATAAAATAAAATGCTCCTTTTTTAATCGCTTCATATTCATTTTAAAATATCCCCTCATTTTGTGAGCAGTAAACATCACATTTAGTCTTAAGTTAGTTATAATGCGTTATGACTGACATGCCAGTGCAGATATACACAATCATACATTAAAAGGTAGATGAGCATAATCATTTTCTGACCAAGGGCCAAAAGATTTTACTGGGGGATGCTAACTAATGTCTGTGAACATCCAGAAGTGGGAGCTCTCACTCAGTTGTTGCTGCTGAAACAGTCGTGCTGGGGTTTCACATTATTTCTACCTTAATAATATATTGAATAAGAACAATATTTCAATAGCTTTTTCTTTTGGGAAAAGCTACTTTATGTGAAAATGATGCACACATTTAAAATAAGCATGTTTCATTTTGAATGTGTTTAGACAATGTTTTAAAATAAACATGTTTCCACAAACATATTTCCCAGGTTTTACGTTTGTGCAGTGGTGTACGAGTCTTCTCTTTTACTCAGATACTCTGTAAAAGGAGAAGATTCTTTTTCTTATTAATATAAAACATGCTTCCTAGAACTGCTTAAATGTGGCTAAAAAGATTTTATAACATTATTTTCACTAAGGTTAGCAATATAAATTTGCTGCGTACATGTGTTTAAATGAAACTTACAATCTATATAGCAAAACATTTTGCACTTAAAAAATAGAGAAGCTAATATACGTAATTCAAATACAACACAAATATCAGCACCTAAAATAAAATGCTACAACAAATACAAACAAAAAAGCTGCTTTTAACAGTTAACATAGAACACACAAGACAGGGAATAGTACTTAGAACAAAAGCACAAGCAGACAACTTGTAAGAAGAGCAACAAGTGACATGAACAACCAGGAACAAGGAACAAAGTGACATGGAAAGGAAGATGAGATCAGAGATAGAAATTAACAGGAAAGAGGGATGATATAGGAAAAGCATTAATTAAATAATTAGGCAGCCTGTTGTGGAAGGAGAAAAGGGTCAGAGGGTCAGTGCCAAGCAAACATTGTCTCTACAATCTTTTAGTATATTTTTCTAAACAGAATTAACAGTAGTACGTTGTCACCTAAAATATTGTAAACCTAGCTAACCAATTGCAGTTAGAAGAACATTTTTTGTACATATGAAGTTATTTTGACAGCATTAACATTTCTTAATATAGGACTGCACAAGTGAAATTGCATTAAAGTTGCATACAATTTTCCGATTTATTTTTGCTAATATACTCTATATTGTTACACAAATACAATATTTTACAATGTCTGAGACTAAAATCTTAGTAGTTAAGTAACAAAAAAGTCTCCATAAATTACCGTTAAGGGTACAAAAAGATTCATAAACTGTTTAGAGTGGCAGCAAATGGGACGAGAGGAGCTTTTTGGAAATGCGCTGACATTTCCCACTTTCAGGGAGTCCCCTTTCTAGGAAGCTCTCCCCCTCTCTGTAATTTGATCCTGACCATGGTTACATGTTTAATTTTTGCTTCTGTGAGAATGACCCTGCTGGTGCTCGGTGTGACATCCTTAGCACCAAGTTTTTGCACGAGGCAAGTTTGCATCTGTCATTCCTCTCCGCTGATTTGTCCTTCCAAGCGCCATGATTAACGAGTGCTTCATCCCTCTGTCTCTGTCCCCCTCCATCCCTCTGTTTGCTGGGTGTTAAGTGTCCTCTGTCACTCAGCTCTTGAATTTCGGACCAGCTGTCACTAAAACCCAGTTTATATGAGACCGCATTGGTGTCTTTCTCTGGATAGATTTACCCTGACATGCTCTAAATAGCAGGTCTGGTAAAAGTAACCACAGTTCTGTGGGCGACATATCTGTGTCACATGGTGCAACCGTAGTGCAACTGATGTAAAAAGCTCATGGAATTAGCACCCAGTAACTGCAGGTAACCTAAATGCTTCAGCGTTTTAACTGTATTTAATGCCGGGATGCTACAAACTTTAGGTATATGACTGTTTTTCAAATACAATACTCTGGCCTTGGAACATACGGGACATTAACAGAGACAGATTTATCAATACAGTCCTTTGGACCTTCTGCAATAATGTAAAAAAAATATAATGACGACTAATTTGCTCAATGTTCAAATCATTGTACAAATATTTAATCCTGCTACATTAAAATACAGATCAAGTTTGTTTTTAGATGTACATTTTCAACCTGTACACACAGTTATAAACAAAAATAAATAAGAAAGTTAGATAGTGTACTTGTATGGAACCCACCACAGTATGCTACCCAACAGGAAGTCAAGGAATAAATCGTGTTTTAATAAACAGGAACGACATTTTTCCAAACAGCATTTTTTTTTTCAGTTTAAATATATATATATATATATATGTGCACACATTTGGGTCCAAAAGCATACATTTTTCATTACAAATAATTTAATAACATTTGAATCATTTACAATTCTGAATTTATTCATATATTTGGTATGTTCCCCCATGATTCCAGCTTGATTTCACAATATTCCAAAGAGCATCTTGCAGTGTTACTGAATAACATTTGAACTGATCATCCTGTCCATTTTTATATATCAGATAAGCGTGGCAGTTAAAGACATTCAAATCTGCACTATAACTTTTAAAATAAAACTGATGGTTCCCCGATGAAGGTGTTAATCTTGATATGTTGAAGGTGATGGATGGATCTCATATTTTATATGTTTTACAGCACCATTCCTCATACCTCCATAATCCTCCAGATCTAACAATAGAGAGAAACAGTAGGACAGATCACTCATCACACTTCTACCATGAATAATCGGTTTTTACAACATGCACATGATATAATGAACCATTGGCCCACCATGAGCTAACAGTATTTGTATGCAGAGTGTGACAGTCATGCTTTTCAAACTGAAAATAAAATTGCAGCTCATACGACAGATATGACATGGACTTAGATTATTATAGATGAGCCTAAGCAGATACAATGTCATAGTGACCCCAAGTGGTTCAAGAACATTGTGAATGGCCAGGCTAGCACTTGTGGGTCATTTTAAAGTTATTTAGACACAGAGTTTAAATACTACAACCTCTTAATAAAATGGAACAAGTGACTTCAACTAATTTTAAACAAGTTAAAATGGATTTAAAATCTTAATTGATGAAACTATTTAATTGTAGAATTTAATAAAATGTCACATTCTTTTAGTGTAAAGTTTTAAATGTAATTATTTTCTTTCTCTTGGCACGAGTTTTAGCACTTTTGGTTCTAAGGGCAGAGTTTGTGTCTAATCTAATTTCAATCAAGTTTTAACATGATTTAATATTACTTTAATATTTAATGTAACTGTTTGGTCACCTCCTAAAATCCTCAGTTCAAATCCCTGACTTGGTCTTGGCCTGTGTGCAGTTTGCATGTTCTCTCTGTGTCTGTGGGGAATTCTTATGGGTGCTCCGGTTTCCTTTCACATTCCAAAGAACTGTCCCTAAAAATGTGTCAGTTTAAATGTCAGTTGTTGTGATTTAATTGTATGTACATATTTTTGTCTCCTCTGATTTTTTATTAGTTACTTTGGATTACTTATTTAGTTAAAATAATGTGTTAAATTTAATTTTCATTCAGTTTAGTTTCATGATAATATGGTTATTGTAATGCGGTTTTGCCTTGTATATTAAATACACTGTTCACAAAAATTAGGGCATATTTCATTAGGGTTTTTTTTATTTCAAAATGTTTGTGTTAAGTATATTTATAATTGTATTCCTGTTAATTATTTACAGTTGATTTTTTTAAATATATGTTTTAATACTTTTTAATTTTATAGATTACTTTTGTTAGTTCATTTAATTCAGAAGCAAAATTTTGTCATATACCTTTTATATTTTATTAAGTATACCAACCATCATACAACCATAATATGGATCATGACAGAAATTGACAAAAGCTGAATCTTGTATCTCTCTGTTTTAGCTGCGGGCACAACAGCTGTTTCGAAGGACTTGTTAGGAGACACTGAAGGTGACGTTGGGGCTGTGCCTCTCAAAGAACGACTGGCTTTGTATCAGGCTGCCATCAGCAAGGAGGAAAAAAGCCCTGCTAGTGTGGTAATCACACACCTGCACACACACACACACACACACACACACACACACAGATATCTGTTTGCTATCTGAATCCACTGAGGGGAGACAAGACATCAGGTTCTGCTTTCTGCTCTAACCAACTGATTAATATTTATTACTGTGTGAACCAATCTAATAAAGTAAAGAGGGTTGAGCGATATACCGCTGAGCTCAGTTATAACTGTGTACCCCATGCAGGTGATGGAGGACTCTGAAACATGCTCTCTGCCAGGTGGGCTGGCCAGTGTGAAGAAACAATTCGAGAGTCAGAACGTCAGCTCGTCTTCCTCCTCTCAAAGTACCGTCACACAGTACCACTACCAGCAAAAGCAGGTAACATTCCAGGATTGACAACCTAACACAATTTGTATCACCATAATGCTTTTAGCTTGTGTAATAGATTAAGTGTAAATACTCAGTTGGAAGTGTCCTGGGACTTGATCAGTGACCCCTGCTGGTCCTGAGATGGACTCGAGCCTGTCCAGGGCACATGTACGCCTGCTTGTAGTTTGCTCTGGGATAGGCCACAGGCCCCTAAGAAAGTTTAGTGCATTTTATTACTGATACTGAGGAAGTAGAAGGTGCAGGTAAAGTCAAACATTTTTTTTAAGTAGATATAATTTACAATACACTTTTACACACTCGCATTGTGCAGAATTTGATTTCAGTTTGCTATTTGCTGTAGAGGGTTAGTGGTCTGGATAGCAGTCAACTGGGATTAAAATACCAGTGTTATAACAGTAATTTAGACACCGGATTTCGACTGCAGTTAAAACAGATGATTTAGTAGAGTTTCTTAGTTTATAAGAATCCCAAATCACTGCTTACAAAAATGAGGGGATATTTTAAAATTAATACAAAAATTAAAAATCCCACTGCGGGATAATCTGAACAGTCAATGTGGGGGCACTCTCGTCCAGTTTAACATGCTTCTGTTAAGCCCAATGAATATCACTTACTATACTGAGTTTGCATTACATTTCATAATCAAACAACTTTCTCTGACTTTTAATTTGCTTTTCTGATGATCTTGTTTAATGAAATAAAATTAAACGCTTCTTTTTTAATTGATTCATATTCATTTTAAATATCCCCTCTTTTTTGTGAGCAGTGTGTATAGAAAAATAAGCTACAGTTTAAATTGACATAGAGAACACTGACAGCGTATGAATATTAAGAGAATAAAGACTTGTGAGATATCTTCAATTTCCAGAAACGTTCTACCTCCTCCTTTCTGCTCGCTTAAACAGACGTGTGGTCTGTGTATTTGTGCACTGTGTGTTTGTTGTAACAGTTGTTATGTCTGGTACCAGGAGGTGGTGAGCTCGTCTGAAAGGACTGTGAGAAGCAGTGTGAGAGAGAGTCGTGATGTAAAGGTATTACAATCCAGCACAAAAAAGCTAAATACATGCTAAAACTTTGCATGACAATATCTGTCTTCATACATTTTACTTTTGTGTTTGACCCTTGTTGCAGATCTCAGAGGATCAGAATGTTCAACAGAGTGTAGCATCTAGCTTTGGGAACCATTTTGATGAAAAGGGTAAGTTTAAATACAGACTAATAGATGGAACACACAAGCAGATGAGCAATTTTGGCCAGGTTTGGAGGTGTACATGCATTATTGTGAAAAATGGAAAAAAATGTACCTGGCAAAGGTTGTGGCTTCATTTTTGACAAAAGGACATCTATCAAATGAACTTGGAACTTGAACAGCTTGGAGCTCAATCCTATTAGAACTTTGTGGGATTATTTAGAACTGCTGTACCACACTCTAGCAGAATTGCACAGCTTGTTAATAAAATTTTATACACTTGTAACCCGACCGGAAAAAATAATGGGAAATATTATGAAGAAAAAAGACTATTTTTGTCATAGAATCTTATCCTGCATGAACTAGCCCTTTGCTGTACAACAGTTATCAGTTTTCATATTGCATATTCATTTCTCCTCTTCCCTTCAGTGGTGTTTCTGGGAGATCAGGAGCTACCTAAAGTTTCTACCCATGCACTAAAACAGCAACATGAAAAAAGCATAGAAGGAGCAACTCCAAACAAGCACATCAAGGTAATGAAGGATAATGAATTTCACCAACAATCAGTCAACTAATTCAAAGACAATAAGCAGCACCCATTTATTACCTTATCAGATCTTATGAGATCTTCCTCCTATTCACTGGCTTATTATAAAGATTTTACCCCATCTTTTCCCATGGACCAATCTCAG
The DNA here is from genome assembly GCA_033117975.1 of Parotocinclus spilosoma. NCBI lineage: Eukaryota > Metazoa > Chordata > Actinopteri > Siluriformes > Loricariidae > Parotocinclus > Parotocinclus spilosoma. The sequence goes on along the minus strand of JAVSBV010000017.1, from coordinate 2,184,517 downwards.
TTCATCATGTATGAGACCATAGGTCCACCATGGACCAATAACATTTGGGTGGTGGCTCATTCTAAGATAGTAGTGACAGTGGCAGGTGTCCATGTTCTGGTTGTGCAAATGTATGGGTCAGCATTAACATCTCAGTGTTAGTTCTGGGTTCAGAAACTGACACTAAGTGAGGAGTTAAAACAAACAGTAGGTTTTAAGTATAGCTCTAGTAATGGTAACTCTAACTCTACAAATGGTAGCAGCAAAGAGTTTGATTTCAATAAAGTGAAAAAGTGTTTAGAATCCCAGAAACACTTCTGCAACTGACTCGCATATATTAGCGCCGGTCAACGTCACTGCTATGTTGTGAATGGTGCACCACCCAAAGGGAATCTGGCCCTTGTTGCACTCATGAATGATGTAGAAGGAAGGTGACAAATTGTGAATAGTAACAGATGGTCTGCTGTCCTAATTAGTAGAACCCTGCTATTCAATTCTCCCATCTGAATTCCCGCAATAATGTATAATAAATTATAACCTGCTATTAAAACCACCAATCTGTTATAACAAAAGTCAGCAGGGAAATGTATTGATGGTGTTCTGATTGGCTTCTATTCTCTACATGAATGCTTCACTTATGTTTTATTCAGCAACCAATCATAAGTTACAGTTGCTTGTTTACATTAAAGCATTAAATGCTAGAAGAAACATGCTAACCCTAGATAACATACATGCAGTAGGACGTGGGATAAACAAATGCCTGCTCATGGTCGAGAGGTGAAGCACAACCGTGACCACCAATAACAGCTATGATTGACATTTAAAAATTAGCAGTGTCTAGATGTACTCGCTGATGTCACTGAATAGAGGTGACATTTTAATTAATACTGGAATGAGGTAAGAATTTTATCATGAAAAACAGAAATATGGCCATTTAATCTGAGTATAACCTGAAGAGCTTCACTGTGTGTATCTATGACGTGTGCCTACATCTGCTTATGTACTTTTATTCCTTATTCTGTAAAATCTTAATATAATTTCAATTGTCTTTTTTTCCCTCGACTACTAAAGATTGATCTAAATTACAACCAGTTTCAGTGGGCACCCAGTAACATGTCGTCAAAGGTCGCAGAACAAGGTTGTTATGAGTCTGTTACAAAAACTAAGAAGGCGACTTCTAGCTCTACATCTGCGTCTACATCAGCTCACTATGAAACCAGTGAGGATCTTGCCTTGCCACCGCCACCTTCTGACTATCTTCAGGTCTCTTCAGAGGTTCCAGCGCATAGTCCCTCTCCTCAGCCCCCTGATCAATGTGCTCCACAAAAAAATCCCATCAGCAAGGAGCAGTATTTCAAACAGAGGAACCTCTATGAGTTGAAGCGTCTGTACAAGCACATCCATCCCGAGGTACGCAAGAACCTGGAGCGGGATTTTATCGCCGAAATGGAGCACTCTCACATGGACAGCGATGAGGAAGTGAGTGGGGACGTACGGCAAGCGCGATACGTCTTTGAAAACGACGGCAGCAGTCCAGGCAAATGCATGAGCCCAGAACGAGAATATTTGGAATGGGATGAGATCCTGAAGGGCGAGGTCCAGTCTATGCGTTGGATGTTTGAGAACAAGCCGCTCGATGCCATCAAGGATGATACACCAGATGAGAATGAAAGTAGAAACATTGCCCAACAGGAAATAATTGCTGGGAAAGATGTTAAATATACAACTTGGATGTTCGAAACGCAGCCCATTGATGCTTTGGGTACAGAACTACCTGACTCCACAGAGGAGGGTGGAAAACAAACAGATTTAGCAAGAGGAGATGTCAGGACCGCAACCTGGTTATTTGAGACGCAGCCTCTGGACTGTATGAATAAAATCTACCAAGAGGATGACGAAGGGGAGCAGGTGGTATATACCAAAGACATAGCAGGGGGAGATGTAAAAACTGCCAGATACCTGTTTGAAACTCAACATCTTGATTCTCTTGGCCACACAGAGACAATTGACGAGTCTCACTTTTTACAGCTCAAGTCAGAACTAGAAGAGATTAAAGGCGAAGTCAAAACCACAACCAGGATGTTTGAGACACAACCGATGTGTGTTATTCGAGGGGATTCAGGTGAAATGCTGCAGATTACAACTGTCCGACGTGAAGAGACGGAGAAAGGTGACGTGAAAACATCTCGCTGGCTCTTTGAAACCCAACCACTGGATATGATTCACAAAGACCCAACAACCATAAAAATCATCTGTGGCGTCTCAATGGAAGAGAACTACCAAGGAGGAGTGAATCGTGGCAGGTGGCTTTTTGAGACAAAGACCTTGGATCAAATCAAGGATGAAGAATATGAAAGCACCAAAACTCATAAAGAGGAAATCATAGGCGCAGATGTTCGAAAACATTGCATGACCTTCGAAACACAACCTATGGATTCACTAAAAGATAACACCAATGCCAGGCCTGCTGAGCCAGAGGACATTATTGGTGGAGACGTATCTTCAACCAGGCATTTATTTGAGACTGTACCCATGGAAAATCTGAAAGAGTTGCCTGAAGTTGGAAAACTACAAAAAGTTGTTGCTTTGGAGGAGGAAAAGGGCGACGTAAGGCATCAAAAGTGGCTGTTTGAGAGCAAACCTCTAGAGCAAATCCGAGAGGACAAAAAAGAAATCACACGGACAGTTAAGCTACAGGAGTTAGACAAAGGTGATGTTACCAACTATAAGGAGATATTTGAGACCATGGATGTAAGCAAATGCACAGATATGAACAAGATTGAAGTGGAAGGTGTCTTAAGTGGCTCCGTGAAATCAAACAAAGCGCTGTTTGAGTCCACACCCCTGTATGCCATACAAGATAGCTCCGGGCACTATCACGAAGTCAGAACTGTACGACGTGAAGAAATTGTCAAGGGTGATGTACGAAGCTGCAAGTGGATGTTTGAGACTCGTCCAATTGATCAGTTTGATGAGAGTATCCTCAAATTCCAGATTATCAAGGGAATTTCTAAAGAGGAAATTGAATCGGGTGACGTCAAAACAGCCAAGTGGCTGTTCGAAACTCAGCCTCTTGATGGAATCAAATTTTTCAGTAACGTGGAAGAAGAGGATGACCGAAAAAATCAGACAATTGAGATTCAAAAAGGTGATGTCAAGACATGCAGGTGGTTGTTTGAGACCCAGCCATTGGATGAACTTTATGAAAAAACAGAGGTAAAGTCAGAGGATACCAACAAGGTCCAAAGAGGTGATGTTAAAACCTGCACTTGGCTTTTTGAAACCCAAACTCTGGACAGTATTAAAGACGAGTCCGAGACCATCCTAAAAACTTGCACTGTGAAGCAAGAGGACGTACATGGCAAGGATGTACGGCTGGCACGTTTTCTGTTTGAAACTGAGAACCTGGAGAATATCAGGGGTGGCGAGGATCAAGGAAACTTTAAAAGAGTCACACAGATAGATGTCCAGTCTGGAGATGTTTCAAGAATGAAATACATATTTGAAAACCAGTCATCTGACATCATGACCTCCACTTCTGAGGAAACTATGCAGCAACTAAAGTCACGTCAGGCTGAGGAGATCCAGAAAGGAAATGTCGTCAATTGTACCTGGAAGTTTGAAAATCAGCCAATTGATACCATCAAGGATGAAGCCGAGGACGCTAAAGAGGTGCGCACAGTGACCGACATTCAAGGAGGAAATGTTGACAAAGGCCGTTTTATCTTTGAGACATATTCCCTTGATAGGATTCAAGAGGATTCTTCCATGACAGAGATCAATAAACTCCAGAGCATCATCCGAGAAGAGATTGAAAAAGGGGACGTGAAAAACTACACCATGATGTTTGAGACCCAACCATTATATGCTATCCGAGACAAAGAAGGACACTTCCATGAGGTAACAACAGTTACCAAAGAGGAAATTCTGAGAGGTGATGTGATCGGGGCAAGATGGTTGTTTGAGACGAAGCCCCTGGACTCAATAAAAGACACAGATGAAGTGTATGTCATCAAAGCTGTTACAGAAGAAGATGTACAGAAAGGTGATGTCACCACAGCCAGGTGGAGGTTTGAAACACAACCACTGGATGAAATAAGTGAGAACATGAAAGTCAATATTAAGACAGTTGCTAACATCCAGGGTGGGGATGTCCAAAAAAACAAGCAACGTTTCGAAAATAATGAAATGTCTCAAAGGTTTGTAAGGACCGTCAGTGTTAGCGAGATACAAAAGGGTGACGTAAGAAGTGCCACATGGATGTTTGAAACTCATCCAATCGACAAGATCCACGAAGAGGGTTCAGAATACAGTGATATGGAGAAGGTGACACGAGAGGAAGTGGTCAAGGGGGATGTTAAACAATCAGTGTGGCTCTTTGAGAAACAACCTCTCGATCGCATCAAAGATACTGATGGAACAGAAATGGCTGTTTCACGTGAGGAGATTCCGAAAGCTGATGTCAAGACGACAACGTGGCTTTTCGAAACCACACCATTGACTGGGTTTCATGAGACCAATGTGGAAAAAACGGAGATCATTGGCAAGAGCATCAAGGAAACATTGGAAGAACTTTACAGTCAGAAAATGGTTGACTCGCAGGGGATTATTATAGAAGCCGATGAGATTGGTGATGTCAGAATGGCAAAGTACAAACTACTGAATCAGGAGACTCCAGAGATCCAGAGAGAGGAGGTGATTCGAGGAGACCTGAGCAGCATCATGATGAACCTGCTCAATAGGCATGAGATGACTGAGAGACAGATCACCATTGATGTGGAGGAGAGGGGAGACATCAGCACAGCTGTTAAACAGCTCTATAGCCAAGAGAGGGGTGTTAATGTGGAGAAAGAAGAAATCATTGGAGGAGACATTCAAGAGGCAATCAACAACTTGTTAAAGCAGGATGGGACAGCAAAACATGGCCTCTTAATTCAGGAAGATGAGAAAGGAGATGTGAGGATGACAATATACTCACTGTTAAACAAAGTAGAAGAAAGTGGGATGGTGAAAGAGGATATCGTCAAAGGGAACGTCCGGGGGACTCTGCACAGGCTGTTGTCTAATAATGGGCACAAAGACCCCGGCTCTAAAATACAAATAAGCGATACCGAGAGGGGCAATGTTAGTTTCTATTCAACCTGCATTGAGTCTGGAGCACTGGAGTACCTTAAGCAACTTCAGATAGGATCCGATGAAACGTACAAAGAAACACATAAAGAACAGATTATCGGCGGTGACGTGGAGCACACAAAATTGATCCTTAAGAACAACCGCCAGGCCATTGAACGTACAGTAGCGGAAGATGATATTGTTCCTGGTGATGTTAGCAATGCCCTACAAGTCTTTATGATGGAACCCGTGTTTTCCTTACACAACATGCAGAAAGAAGAGATTGTCAAAGGTGACTTGAGGGCAGCACTTGATTCACTGTCTCAAGCGGCAAATGAGTGCAAAATTGTTGAAAAAGAAGAGGTTGTCAAAGGTGACATCCACAGCACACTCAGGTCTCTGGAGGATGCCCACAACCAACTCAAAGACTTAGAAAAACCTGAAATTGTTCCTGGGGATATCCGAGGTGCCCTGGACTCTCTTGAGAGATCAATAACAGCTAAGACTGAAGTACTAAATGAGGATGTAGTGCCTGGCGATATAAAGGGCACTTTGAAATCCCTTGAGGAAGCAAAACAGGCAGTGAAAGAGGTAGAGAAAGAAGACATAGTTAAAGGGGACATCCAGACAGCTTTAATAAGCTTACAGGAGGCATCGACTGAGAAGAAGGTCTTCCAGCATCAAGTGAGTGAACAGGGAGACGTAAAGGGCACCATTCAACTGTTAATGGAACCGGTCTCATCCCCTCATATGCAGAGAAGAGCTAGCACAGAGGGTGATGTAAAAACATCGATTAAATCTCTATATGAGCAGGAACAAACGCAGATAGATAAGGAAGAGGTTATCAAGGGAGATATTCATGGAACCATTAAATGCCTTATGAAGAAGAAAGAAGAGTCGAGTCATAAGTCAAAAACGAATCTTCCCAGGAGAGTGAAAGCTCCCCTAGATAATCCAGGCCGAGAAGATGCTTGTGAATGCCCTGCTGCATCCATCATTGATTCTAAGGCAAAAAATAAGCACAAAAGAACTGAAGCACAGCAACAAACAGAGGTCAAGTCTAATCAAAGTCAGACTTCCATTAAAGAGCAAACTTTTACGACCAAACATGTGGCAGCTCATGATGAATCGGCGCTGACCCAGTTGTCACAGAAGACAAATGTGAAAGAACACCAGATAAAACAAAACAAAAGCATCCCTAGTCCTGTAATTACAAATAAGAAAGATGTAGCAAAGCAGATAAGTGAGAAAAAAGCAGAAATTAGCGTTGTGTGCTTTGGAGAGTCTGAAGCAAATAAGACAAAACACGCAACTGAAAGTCTGAAGCAAACACAACAAACGAAGAGGTTCACTCAAGTTCAGACCACGGTCACAACAGAGGAAACTAGTGTGGTGCAAAAGACGACCACGAATTTAAAATCAGAACAGAACATCAAGAGCCTAAAGACAGAGCAGAACAAAAGTCTGAACAGCAACCTGAGTCAGAAGGGAATGATCAAAAAGAAACCCCTCCCAAAAATTCACTTCCCTCCTCCACCAACGTCCCCTCCACCCCCCTCCGAGTCTGAGCTTTCTCTACCTCCACCTCCGTCTCCAGTCATAGACATTCCTTCTCATTCTCATCAACCCATGAGACAGGATAGTGATCCTCCCCTTCCTCCACCACCCCCTCCACCTGCCACCGAAGCAGAGGCTGATTTCTTTCCACCACCTCCACAGGACTTTCTTCCACCTCCCCCATTACAACAAGAACTCAGTTCTGTGACCCAGTCCAAGCCAAAGGGTCGACCTCTGTTCAAAGTGCCCAAACTGGAGCCCCCGAAGCAGCCAGAGCCACCTAAGCCTAAGTGGCAGAAAAAGCAAATCCCTCCTGTTGTACCCCAACCACCTCCTCCCCCCAACACATCTGCAGCTGAGCAGAAAGATACAATCGCAAAACAGGTTGTTACAGTGAAGGAAACCAAAGTGAAGGAGAAAACGCATGAAGACCATATAAGGACAGCTGACGTGCCACTTCCAGTAGCCACTGAAAATTCCTTAGCAATCCCAATACCCAGTCCACAGCCTCAACCTGAGGAAATGCCACGACCTAAAAAAATATTTGTTCCTCCAATTAAACTACCACCACCCCCAGAGCCTATCCCTGATTCAAAACCCAGGCCGTATGCAAAAAAATTCAAGACACCGCTAATGCTGGCAGAAGAAAAATATCGCAAAGAGAGAGAGGATGCTGAAAAAAACAAGTCTACTCCAACATCTCCCCCTACTACTGGGTTTCCTCCTCCTCCTACCGAGGTAACCACACAAGAACTTGAACAGTCATGTTTAATTCAGACACAACAGGAACAGGTTAAAGAATCGGATGTTGGTAAAACACCAGCCTTGGTGCCCATGCAGCCAGAGAAGAAGCAAGTCATGGAAATACCAGACCCACCTAGAAAACCCCTTCCGTCAAAAGTGGTTCAGTCCCCACCCACGAAAAAGGCACCTGGAAGCTTCCAGTTGAGCAAACCCTCTTTTCCCAAAGCAGTCAACAAACCATCGCTTGAATCAGCTGGTTCTACTTTAGATAATAAGCAGGTCTCTTCTACTGTCACCCAGGCTACAGCTGAGATCAAACTTCAGCCAACATCTGTGATCCCTCCTCAAGCGACAACTGAATGCCATCAAAATGTCCAAACCACTTACACTACTACGACCAAGCAAAACGTTACCCAGGATCAATCTGTTGAAAAAACTGTAACTGAAGAAACAAAGAAGGCTCCCCCACAACCTACAAAGATCCCAAAAGTAACTCCAAACTTCAAAGTTAAAACCATTCAAATTCCCCAACAGAAAAATCAAGAGGAAATGAAAGAGTCAATGCAGAAAGAGCTAACAGTTACAAAGGATGTCAAAAATACACAGAATATTTCCCAGACCCTGAAAAGTCAGGTTTGCTCCCATGTGGCTACTGCCAGCTCAGAAACAGCAGAAAATATTATGGGAAAGCAAGAGCAAACCGAACAAATCAGCAAGGACACAAAGCTTGAGATACAAGTCCAAAAGTCCAAACCAAAGACAAACAGGCAGCCACCCCCTGTGACACCCAAACCATCAGTAGAAGTGCATCATATAGTCCCAGCCATGTCTATGGAAGTTTGTCAGACAGGGTCAACAGGTAGCCGATCTCAGCAGGCATTTAAGGAGGAGCATACTGAAGTCCATGAGGAGAGAGTGGTCACTCGGAGCACAGTTCAGCAACACAGCATTCAACAAAAGGGAAAGTTTCAGTCTAAAAAGCAAGTTAAAGGTACAGAAGTGACGACACAAAGAGAAGAGGTGCTTAAGGAGCTCCCGCAGAAGGAATCCTACCAGATAGAGATTAAAGAAGCTGCAAGTGAGACCTCAGATGGCCACAAGTATGAAGAGATGTACGAACTTCTCAGTCATTTAAAGGTGATGCAAGAGGGGGGGAAAATGGATGCCAAGTCAGTCAAGACAATGTTGAGTTTGATCCCTGAGTGGTTGCTAGGAGCTGAAGAAAAGGCGGAATTCAGTCGTGCCCAGTACAATAAGCGAAAACTCCAGGAGATCATTGTGTATGTGAGAAACCTTGCTCAAACCAAAATATCGCTTTTAGAGGAAAAAATGTTTGCACAGGACAAGATGGAGGCGGAAACTGTGCAGGAGAAAAAAGCTGTCGGTGGTGCAATGCAAAAAATAGCGAAAATTAGCATCGGTTCAGCAAAAGTGGAAACTCAGAAAAAGGTTACGGAAAAAACACTTCAGGAACAAAGTGAGTCCAGAACAGTGCCTCCAGAGCTTCGAATGAGAACTCCATCTCCGACTTATATTTGCATCGAGACAGCCCGAAGAACAAACTCTCCTCTGCATGTTACACCCTCACCTCCCCCTTACAGATCAGGCACTACCCCGACGCCCCAAACTCGCTGGTCTGAAACCTCCACAAATTTTAACCGGGCCACTCCCTCTCCAACCATTAGTCGCTCAAAGCTTTCTCAAGGTATTCCTCCTCCAATGCAGGCAGCGCCTGTGCAAGGTGAAATAGCAGAGTCTCATTCATCCAGCCACCAGGAGGTCACTATTGAGGCTCACGTGATGGAGTCGTCCTCGCTACAGTCATCCTCTGAGGCACATTCTGACTCCATGATGAGTGTTAAAGACAAGAGGGAATTTTTCGAGGAGGCTCAGAAGGCAGAGGGTAGCCGCCAATATGTACGGAAGGATCCCATTGATATCCCAGAGCGCCTGGGACCGGAATCAGAGGACAGCGAGAGAGAAATCCTTATAGATGTCCATGAAAGGGTTAAAGAGGACGTGCCACGGGTCGACCTGTCCCGGCTTGTTAATAAATTCGAGTCCCCACATCCCAAAGTTTATGCCAAAAAGGAACCCATTTTTATTCCTGAGAGACTAGGGAGTGATACTGAGGACGCTGAGCATGGACCAGAGGGGAAACCCACTCAAGTAGAGGACATGCCTTCTTTCGATATCAAGGCCCTGAAGAACGTGTTTGAAATGGGTGAGCAGGCCCACCAGTATCTCAAAGAAGACAGAAGGCAGCTTGAGAAGCAGGAGGAACCCACAGGCTATTCGGAAAGCAAATCAATTACGGAGCATTACTCTACTGTCGATGAATTGGGAAATACTGTGGTAGGATCAAGGAGCGAGAGCAGCACTCATTCTCGGAGTGTAACAATGCATCACGACCCTCCAACCTATGCAGATGTGGTCCGGGGAAAGGTTCCTGTCCTGGACGTGCCAGCCGAGGCCTCAGCGGAGCAACTTCTGAAAAATTTACAACAGACATGGTCAGAGAGTGAGAATGTTTTCAAGAACCTGGGATTCAGTGTGTCAACACAGCACACTTCACAGACTGTATCACATCGACATCAGACCGTCGTCACCGGTAAAACTGTGTGCTGAGGCATGGAAACACTAACGAGTGTAAGGGATGTTTACTAAAACGAGGTTTGCTTAGTGTGGCTATTTAAAAAGTTTGCTCTGTGTGAAAATAATCCTTGTGTTGTGTTTGGTTTTCCTTGTGTTTCTGCCAAGCTATTAACATGAACACTGTTATTATTACCTGTGGGCTATGTACATGTTTGTGTTAGAATCTGGTCTTTGAAATAGTTTTTAATTTCATTTCTATCCATCGCCGTTGCCTTTTCCAGAAAATAAAGGTGCCAGACAGCGAACTCTGTCGGGTATGTCGGAAGAGGGTGTATCCCATGGAGTCTCTCATAGCAGACAAACATAACTTTCATAAAAGCTGCTTCCGCTGTGTCCATTGTAACAGCCAACTCAGGTAAGTTTACCAAAAGGCCTACTAAACAGCATTGTAAAATACGATACGGAATTCACAATGCGAGTTTCTCATCATTATTGATTTTGACATTTGATTAAAGATACTACCTTTTTATTTATGTCGCATAAACAATGCAAAACATTTGTCGATTTTCTTGTAATCCAAAAAATACACACAATGTAAAGGAACGATAAAGGAACGTTCAGGGTTTCAAATTGTAACAATTCTACATATTTAAAGCATAACATTTCAAAATAATGCGTACCTTTCTTGTATACAGAATGAAACAAGAACAATCTTTAGTTCCCTGAATTTGAAAGAAATTAAATTGTAAACAATGCTACTGCAAAATGAACAAAATGTCCTATTGTACCAGGTCACCAAATTAAACTAATTAAGTGATGTCTGAAACTGAAAATCTGAAAAGGTTTTGTCCAAATATTTGTCTTGTGCCATAGTGTACACTTACACTCCTGCTGTAAGATTGTACACAAAATAAAGCTGGTTTAATTTAATAATTTGATTATTACCTTTACTTTTACAGCCAAATTTTAATATCCATTTGGTTAGTTGTGTTTTAGGACTGTAGCATCATGGCTGCATAGTTGTTATCTCCCACAACAGGCATGATCAATAACATTTAGTGGCCAGTGGACTGTGGACGGTTCCTGCCTTGCCAGAGATGGTATACAAACCTGAGTATCGCTGTTGTTAGAGTCCTGGTTCTTAATGCTACGCAACTCTGGTTCAGAAAATAGATCAAGTAGGGTCTGGTGCAAGGATAGGGGCCAAAAAGACCATAAAGGTGTCTAAAAGCACAGGAAAAAGTGACAATAATGACATTTTAAGAGACAGGATACACAGTGCGTGACAAACAAAGAAGGACTACTTGCAATAGGCCAGGCTCATGCACACAAACACGAGTGACTTGCACAATGTCGAACAGACGTTGAAAGAATTGAAGTTAAGCGATACATACCTGTAGTGATTGGATAGTGGTGCATTTTCACTGGGCATTACCAGTGATGTTTTTACAGGGTAAATATTGATTGACAAACTGTTTTAAGCAAGACTCTGAATTAAACTAACTGATTATGCTTCTCCACCAGCCTTGGAAACTTCGCCTCTCTCCATGGACGAATGTACTGCAAACCCCACTACAATCAGCTGTTCAAAGCCAAAGGAAACTACGATGAAGGCTTTGGAGAAAAGCCCCACAGAGAGCTTTGGGATGCAAAAAATCAGAAGGACACATCAGAAAAGGTCAAAGTTAACATTCCCGCAATCAAGTCAGATAGCAAAGCTTCACCAATCCCTAAGGAAAAGGAATTCTTCCCAGTGGAGAATAAAGAATTAAACAGGTTGGATGAAAATGCCAAAAAGCCAGCAAGTAAAATTTCTATTGTTTGGCCACCACAAAGTGAGACTCCAAAGAAAAACTTTAGCTTGGAGGAAGAACTTAAAGTTGCCAAGCCTTCTTGGCCTCCTAAAGAGGAGCCACTGCCAGAAGAAAAGAGTGAAAAGACGAAACAATGGGAGATGACATTACCTGGAAACACTGACCAGAAGGACACTGCACTGACTAAACCTAAAGTCTTAGAACAACCTATAAAAGCAGCAATAAAAGATGAAATTAAAGAAGGCCCTAAAGTCATCAGTGATATAGAAGAAAATGCAAAGCAAGTAGAAGGCAAAGCAGAAATAAAAGAAGACACCAGTGTTTTGAATGTAAGTGGAGAGAACAGGATGGAAAATGTAATGAAGTCAAGTGAAAAGTGTGAGAACATGGAAAAGCTGAGGGAAAATGGAAATAAAAACCTAAGGGGAAACAATGGAAGTAGGGAAGAAGAGACGGTAAAGGTGACTGTGATAGACAGCGAGGCTCCAGGTGAACAATCCGCCAATGGAAATGGAAACAGCAACAATAACAACAATAATAACTCGAATCTGTTATTGGTCAGTGGGGCTAGATTGATTAGTTTGGACGATAATACAGCAGAGTCGCATCTACTAGACTTCTGGTCATCCGCACCAGCCTCTACTCAGGAACCAGTCAACGAGGAACCCAACACCACAGAACCACAGCGTGCTAACCTCTTGCTCTTACTACAGGATGATCACTGTTTACAGCCAAGTGCCAACGCAGATAGCATACCTGAAGCAAAGCAAGAGCACCAAGAGGGCAAAGGTTCAGATAAGTTCAGCGCATCGCAGTTTCTCGACGACATATTCTCAGGCTTTGGGGAGGACTCGAGTTCAAACACAAAACCATCACCCTGTCTGCTGAATGATCTTCTGGATTTTGGCGAAACAAGCAACACAAGCAATGAGAAGCTCGATTATTCTGATGACAAATCTGCTGGATCATTGTGGGGAGAAAATAACTCACTGTCTTTGGAAGATCAAATTAAACGCAATAGATATTACGATGATGATGATGATGATTGATTAATATTCAGATCAAAGTTATCCAGTTTTATATTCAGCCTTCTGGGTTGTCCATGGAGAGAGGACTAGCTTGTATTCTTTTGTACTCAATTACAGTTGTAGCTACTCTGCACATTACAATTTCAACAGATATAAGCTTTATGTAACGCACCTGGCGTGCAGTATAAAAATACAATGGTTGTACTTTGTCTTTGTTTTGCTGTATGACTTTCCTATATCTTCGGCTTGTCTACGACGTTTGTAATTTTGCAGATTCTCTTTTATTTTATTTACAGATGTAGGTATTTCTTGTTTCCTTTCCCTGTATAAAGGGCCAATGAGAGGTCCTTTCTTTCAGGCTGGTTAGATATTCATTATTTCTATTAAATTGCTTATGTATTGTGCAATAAAAGATTTGAAAATAGAACAAGTTTGATATTTTGTTTGGGATTACACACGTTTAATTGGTTTTGTAAATATTCCTTCATTCATTCATTCATTCATTATCTTCCGCCTAATCCACACGGGGTCGCAGGCCAACCGGTGCCCACCCGGCAGCTCTGGGCGCAAGGGCAGGAACAGCCCTAGACGGGATACCAATCCATCGTAGGGCACACAGTCACACACTGGGGGCCACTTTCAGAGACACCAATTAACCTAACACGCATGTCTTTGGACTGTGGGAGGAAACCGGAGTACCCGAAGTAAACCCATGCAGACACGGAGAGAACATGCAGACTCCACACAGAAAGGACCCAAGACGCTCCACCCTGGGATTGAACCCGTGACCTTCGTGCTTGTTATGTAAATAAATGCATTAGATAGCACAACCCTAATATGTGCTCTTCTCACAGTCACATGACTATACTATTAAAACTATTAGTTCAGCTTCCTGCACCCATTATCCTGAACTGGCTCGTGTTTGACCCTTTTCCCTTTCCACAGCAGACTAATCAATTAGATTAATTAGTCTGTCTCAATTTAAAACCCTTTTATGGGTTTTAAATGACATGTCCCATAATGACATATCCCCTCATTTTTTGTGAGCAGTGTATAGGGTGACCAGGTTTCGGTTTCTAAAAAGGAGGACACCTTTTTTTTATTTTGTTTTATTTTTAGGGGGGGTTGATTGGGGGGTTGGGTGTCATCGGTCATATGTACACCGACAAAAACATACACTGACATTTTTTGAGTGTAATAGTGATTGAAACACTTTCGTTTTGGCATTGCCGTAGAACACACGTGCTTTCGCTTGTAAACACTCGGGGGTAGGCTGGCAAGTCCACGCTTTCTTCTTCACACACACACACACACACACACAATGCAAAGTAGATAGATTTGAGCAGAAGGGCGACTAATTTGCGATACACAGAAACCTGGAATGGAACGGTGTGGCAATTCTAATCACAATGCACTGTACATGTATTCTGTTTGAGGCAGTCGAAAATCCCGGACAATTTTGAAATTCCCCCCAGACATTTTTTTAGGTCTCAAAAGTAGGACATGTCCGTGAAAAAGAAGACGTCTGGTCACCCTAGCAGTGTATTTAAACTCTCCTTCCTGTCATCTTCCTTGTATGTATCCTTGGTTTCCTAGTTCCTGTTTCCTGGCTCCTATTCTCCTGCTCCTTGTCACAGTGAGTTCTTGTTTTATGTCCTGCTTCATGCTAGGTGAGCTTTGTGTTAGTTGTTATTCTAGTGCTGCTCTTGTTATTGTGCACTCAATCTGGTTTTGTCTCTGCTAGTATTTGTTTTGGTTCAGCAGTGTCTGTAAGCATTAGCACTGTTGGGTTAGCATTAGTAGCTGTTTTGGGTTAGCATATTGGTTAGCGTTAGCTGTTTAATTTAGCCCTGCTCCAGAATATTATCTAGCTGTATTAGCTTTGTCCTTGTGTTGGCCTTTTCTACTCCTTGTCTTATCATCGGTAGCTTGATCACTGAACCAGATTTTGGTTTCTGAAAAGGAGGACACTTTTTGTTTTGTTTTGTTTTTTGAGGGGGGTGTCGGTGTATCGGTGTATGATATGACACAAATTACATGGTGTCTGTGTAAAAATTGCATTTATTGAACAGCACAAAACAACATAGTACAC
>JAVSBV010000017.1:2136283-2146600 GCA_033117975.1 Parotocinclus spilosoma | reverse complement strand
GGAAAGGAAAAACTCCCTGAAAGTGGTAGGAAGAAACCTTGGGAGGACCAAGACTCAACAGGGGACCCATCCTCCATAAAAGTATATCAAGTTATAACAAAATTAGGTAAATCAATTACAAATCAATAATAAAATTTAAAGTAGTACTAAAATAAATAAACTAAATTATAAAAAACATAGATTATAAAATGAGTCCTTATTGAGAAATCCTTGGAGGCACATCGTCTTAAGAGAGGATGGGCTATGAGCTTGTTAAGATCTCTTGTTAAGATCAGTTCAGTCACCCTTCTATTGGTTCAGATTAGACTAGATGGTGTACTGTGGGACTGTGGTAGCCTAACGGTTAAGGTACTGGATCCCACCTCTGCCAAGCTGCCACAGTTGGGTCCTTATGCAAGGCCTTAAGACTGTATCAGTTGTACGCCACTCGGGATAAGGACTGCTAAATGCTGTAAATGTACCTTGGACACCCTTTTGTCAGGTTTGGGATTTGCTACTCCTATGGCCACTGTTGTTGGTTTTTGCAATTTTCAAACTTAGTCAGCTCTTTATGCATGCTCATTTTGTATCCAACTCAATGACTTCCGTTTGCTTACTATCTAATATCCAAAACCATGACATGAAAATTTTTTATCCATTATTTGATCTGTGATTGATCACAATGTTTTTCCTTATTAGTATTTTTTATGTACCAAATATGGACCAAATCCTAAAGTATCAAAACAAATCCTGTTATATACGTGTAATGTTATTCGCCTATTTGGACCAAAATTCTGCTTAATCGGACCAAAGAACGTGACAGCGAATAAGAAAAAGAATCCACAAGTCGCCACCTAGTCACTGCAAAAACAGATCAGCGATTTATGGGAGGATTTTTGGGCTCCTCGGGAGAATTTATGCTTTTATCAAAGGTCAGGAAATCCTAAAAGTTGTGTTGACAAGAGCAAAACCAGTGGGAGGTGAACACGCCAACCACTTTCTTGATTTTGTTCAAGTGCAGTTCGTCAAGAGAACGCGTCAGATCCTACTGGATAAGTTCTTCAAACGTTGACTGGAATTTAGTAGGAACTTTTTTTTACAGTATTATGCTTCGCATGCTGAGTACCTATACATTGTGTTGTAGATCGTTTCGAAAAACTTGGTTGCAAATTTATTTTTCAATGAAGAAAGTTTCGTAAGCTACAGTAGTTCTTGTTTGTACGTTCGCTATACGTGTAAATCGCACAATAAAGGTTTAATCAACATTGAATATGTTACATAGCACGTCCCATCTTGTAACATTGGGCATGTTCGTTTAATCAGACCAGCCGGTTATTAGGACCACAACGATCGTGTCCTGATGTGGTCCCATTAACCGGAATCGACTGTATATACTGACTACCTAGTGCCTCATATGGGTCAGTTTAGGGCAGAAAAAAAGTGTTCACTGTTAATATATTGATTGCAGATTAAGAGATTAATCAGACAGGAATCGGTGGAGCTGATCACTACATTGTAAGCTCCTTCCAAAGGCACCCATGGGTAGCCAAAGTGTCCAACCTAGCAACGGTTGCCTAGCGGTGGCCATTGTACGCATAATGCGACAGTGGGTTGCTGCTGTGTCATAGGTGTCACTGCCAAGTATTTACCCCAGTGTATTCTTGTTACTGTTTATTGGATCAACTTACTCCTCAGGGCAGGAGCCTTCCAAGAATGTACTGTTCTTTTTGAAGCTGCTTTACCACCATGGCTAAGCTGTAGTTTTACTCTGGGGATGCTGCGACCATTAGCCTGGCTGTTTTTCTTTGTTGCCAGAGGGAAAACATGGTCTTGAGTTAAGATCCTGGATTTATTTCAACACTGTTTTCATTTGGCTTACAGAAGCAACGCCATGTAGTTCTGCCACAGATAAGAGATTGGTACTAGGAGAAAACAAACGTATGTGAACACTAGCAACTTATATTAGTTAGTATGTAAGAGGAAAGGTACATACCCTTTTAATGACCACATTACGTCCAGTAAACCTGAGCAAAATGGATCCTGACTATGGTTCACAGTCTTTTTATGCTTGCTATAATTTACATTTATAGGCTATTCTGACAAGAATGCATGCAAACTATACACCAAATGTGTCTCAGATATCGCTTAAAACATGACAGTATGAGGAACAACACAGATCAGCCAGACAAAACCGAGACTCTACGAGTTAATTTGAACCAGCGTAGATATTCCCTGCTCACAAAAATTTCATGAAATGAATGAATGAAATGTCCCCTATTTATTGTGAAAAGCGTAGTTGTAGGTGAATGATAATAGAAAAGTATTAGAGAAACAAACAAAGGGGTACTATTTACAATAGGACAGGAATGTACACTTACAGATGCCATTTACAATGTTTTACAATTTAAAAAATGACATGCTCTTTAACCTCCACCTCTGCTCGTGGTTCTGCGGTGTTGATTAGTTGAGACGACCAGCTGTTTATGGCTGCAATGTCCAGAGCTAAAAGAGAGAATTTGATTTCCTATTATCATTTCTTGTCGTTGTTAAAGTGAACTGACATTGATCGGATGGTCGTTAAATGGCGCATACCAGTAAACTACAAGGCCAAAAATAGTCAGTTAAAAAATATAAGTATACTCCTGCTGCTCATGAGGAACTTTTATGAATTTCGGTTCATTGGCCAAGCATCCACAAACAAGCTTAAGCTCACAACCTCAAGCAAAGGGTGAAGCCTTTTCAATGGGGAAAAAGCATTTGGAAGAGCGTCAGAACCCAGACCTCATCCTGTGCTGACACCATTGAGATGAGTAGGAACTGCATGCATAATTGCCTTGTCTTGTCTTCATTAATATTCTCCTGGCTTATAATGAAGCACGAAAGTCTTACAGAATGCTCTAGGAGAAGAGTTTAGTTGATTTCGGGGTGGGGTTATTTAGTGTCTGTTTAAGTATGTAGTGTCTGCATACATTTAGCTAATTTGTTCCAATGAACTACACTGCACGTTGGATTTGAAGTACTGGCAATTGCAGTGCTACAATGCAGTAATACTGACAATTTAACAGGTAATACAGGAATAGATGGTGCATACTTGTAGAATTTGGAAAGTTCTAATAATACGTAATGCACTCCAGCAGCTTATCTAATCTCATTAGCTCCCAGGATCTGCAGAACCAGTTTGCAGCCAATTATCTTCAAATTGGCAAAAGCTTTCATTTCTCACATCACAATGTGAAATAAATCGGCTGTTGAGCACCATCCAGGAACATTTAGTATAATGCTCAATAAACAATGAAGCAGAGAACCTTCAGAAAAGAAACTTGGATGACAATTAGAAGAGCTGGAATAGCTCAGGTTTCTATATGTTTGACTGAAATGGGGACAATTAATAGGAATTAGGTCGTGTAACAATACAGCACTGACAGGAACACACAGAATAATCGTAGTCAAATTTCTGCAGTTGTCTGCAAGTGGTTGTGTGTACAGCATACTCCGATCTAGAAATCAAAACAAAAAGATCCTCTCATTTTTATGCATTTGGGATTAGTTTCCATAGACTTGTTTTTTGTTTGTGGGATCTGGCAACCCCGCCAAAAATCTGATTATTTAGCTAAAATCCTGTTCCCTTTACTAAATTTCTTAATCTGATTTGTAGTCCGTACTCGGATATGCAAAATTGCAGCAAGCCATGGCATTATGAATGGATTTTTTTGCTTGCTCTTCTGGCCTCCCAGTCCTCCCTCTCTTGCACTCTGGTCACATGTCATCAAATATCTGTCCCTGTGCGCTCATTTGCACAAACCCATTAGAGAATATGCTCACATACTGTAGTTTGTCAGAAGGCTGTGAGGAATGACGCATGTTTCCACCCGTTTGGCATTTTTCAACAAGTCTGTGTTGCTGGATGGTGGAGTGGGGAGGTGTTACGCTGTACTTACGCCGATCGTCTGTGGCGCTTCAGTTGCCCCGGCAACGGCAAACCAGCAACAAAGAGGTAGCCTTGAAATTGTGGACTGAATGGCGAGGCAGAAGTGAATGGATGGTGCAGAACACTCGGCATGTTACTCAGTGTCACGATCTTTGTTAGGACTGAATTTCCACACAAGAATGGCAACACCTGAAAAGTGTATGAATGATTGATGATCAATGTGTTTTTGTCTATTACAAGCCTGTTCTCCTGTGAGAAATGGCGATTGCTAGAAGTCAGTAATCCAGAGGTTGTTGGCCTTGGGGTTTTCAAATAGAAAAAAAATCAAGACATTCCGAACACCCTTGAGATGTCAGTGTTATTTAAGGCTGAACGTCATGCAGGAGCTTCCTATATAACGATTGAACTGACGCCAAACAACAGCTTGTCTCATTATTTTAATAATGGATACTATTGAAAACGGCTTGGTCTTTTTAAAAGTATTCGGACATAAAGGAGTTCAAGATGTAGGCAAATGCTTTAAAATTTTAGTAGTCTGTTAGGGTTCCTACCTTCCCCCGATGCTTTCGGCCGTCCTCGCCGGTCCCCGTTACAGAGCTATCGGTGGGACGGCTTTATATCCACTATCTTAATTATGTCCAATACCGAACAGCTGGTTTTTGGCTCTGTTCGGGCCAGGTCATCATCATTCTCTCGGGATTCCATCTCCGTTTGCACGTCTGACCATCGGACCACCTTGCGCCCTTCCGCGTTCTCTAGAGATGGTGGTAAAGTCCGGGTGCTTTTTAGGGCAGATGGACTGGTATGGGCGGGTAACCCCCGAGGTACTTGGTTTGTTAGGGGCACTTTGATCGTTTTTCCGTTCCGTACTCGTGCGCTTATCGCGCGTTTAGAGTTAAACGCTCTTAAGTCGTTAGTACCTACCAAGCCTCACTCCAATAGTGGTGTTTGTCCTTAATAGGACACGCCCCGGTCTGGCCTTTTGTTTTTGAGCTCACACTCGCCCTCTGGCGCTTTGGCGCAGCTCCCAATCTATTCGCGTTTGCGCTCTTGGCGCATCCAAGTTTTTTTTCGTGTTCTGGCGCTTCTCGCCTTTTGTGAGTTATTCACACTCGTGCTATAAGCGCGCCCTGAGCTTATTTGCTCGCCTTTTTGTGCTTCGGCCACATCCGCGCTTTCTTCGCACACCCTCTGGCGCTGCGCCATCCTTTTCCACTCTTTACAGTAGCAACCCGGTTCTGTGTTTGAAGTATACAGTCCGGCGCTCTTGCGCTCTATTGAGTTGGACTGTAGTCGGCGGCACACTCTAAGACGTGCCCCGGTTTTGGCTTTTTATGTAATTGCATGCACATTCGATCTCACCCTGGCTCCCTGGCATTTGGACTACCTTCGTGCCTCGCCATTTAAGAGACGTCCCAACCGTGCTTTATGCACGTTTGCCTCGACTGGCGCTTTGGCGTCGTCTCGCGACTAGGTTGCGCGTTGCTCCCTTTTGGGACGCAACCTTGGCGTGCCACTTTATCCTTTTGGTTCTGTTATGTTAGGAGTCTTACGCTCCACTCTTTATCCCTTTTCAGTTGTTCTGTATTATTTCCCCATTATTATTATACGACGCGGGATATTCTTGCCCTGCATACTTGGGTCCAAGCAAAAACCCTACCACATCTCGTAACACAGTCGAGACTTGCTATCAGAGACACACATATCGAGACACTGGTGACTGGCATCAGCCAGTGACTGGCATCGGCCCGTTTTTCAGCATGATCGGTTGTGACTAGTGATCAGCCGATCAGTCTCATATAACCCATCCTGTGCTGGTCAATATAACTTGTGCAGTGCACGACACTATGAAAAGCACAGTACTTTCACTAGCTTTAATTCAGAATTCAGTACAAACGAGTAGCCTGCAAAACTCATGGTAAGTCTATCACAACGCTGTTGCCGCATGATGATGAAGAGGAAGAGTTAGATATCAGTTTGTTTTGACTGCTATTTAGTCAACTAAAAAGTCTTCATAAATAAAACAGAACAGCCTCTGCCCTTTGTGTGCAGTTTGCATGTCCTCCCTGTGTCTGTGTTGGTTTACTCTCTGTTTAGATTACTCTACATTCATATTGAGGTGATATCAAAGTGAAATGTATATATTTCTATTCAAAATGAAATGTTCTCTAATGAAATATATGCTATTTCTTGGGTGCAGTGTATACGCACACTGCTGGATACGAGGAAGATCCACAAGAACTGTGGAACTGTGGTGGTCTAGTGGTTAAGGTACTGGACTATGCACCGAAAGGTCCAGGGTTCAAATCCCACCTCTACCACAGTTGGTTCCCTGAGCAAGGCCCTTAAACCCATTGCTTGGATTTTAAGACCGTATTAATTGTAAGTCGCTCTGGATAAGGGCGTCTGCTTAATGACATTAATGTAATTGAGAAAAATCCATCCAACCATTAATTCCCACCCAGAAAGTTCATCTGTTGTCCCAAAAACTGCTATATAATCTGATCCTGTCCATGCCCCATCACTGTCAGTGTGTTTTGGCACTCTTGGGTGACCATACACCCTACTGAACAGACAATGTGGGGGCACTCTCATTTACATTTACGGCATTTAGCAGACGCCCTTATTTAGAGCGACTTACAACGGATGCAGTCGTACAATCCAAGCAATTGTGGGTTTGCCCAAGGGCCCAACTGTGGCAGCTTGGCAGAGGTGGGATTTGAACCCTGGACCTTCTGGTACCTTCACCGCTAGGCTACCACAGTCCCTCTCGTCCAGTTTGACATGCTTCTCTTCACCCTCATGGATATATCATTTACTACTCAATCACTATAATTGAGTTTGCATCTCATTTGCAATAATGTACCTTAATATTCTACTGTCACACAGTAATGAGCAAAGTCATATAAGGAAGTGTCCAGTTCGGTTCCCTACTGGCAAATAGTGATACTGGTATGTAAAACGTAGGAAACAGTGATGAGGCCGACCATTTAGGACACAGTCTTCAAGGGTGGGCGTGTCACACGGCCAATGAACAGAAATACACTTTATGGTCTATTCTATTACACCTAAATACTATATTTGCATCCCCATATGGGACACCCCACAGCAACTCACCTGAAGGTCCCAAAGCCGTGCATCTTGCCATCCTTCCACTGCCCCTGGTAATGATCGCTCTTGTTAAGACTCTTATTGGGAACAACATAATCCCCAAATCTGAAAAAAGGCACCTTTGATTACAGATACATCAATAACTTCTTATTTTCATTGTTTTTTAAGCCTTGTGAATATCTTCCGAATAGTTTCCCAATAAGATGAGACCAACCCGTCCTCCAGTCCATTTTTAAATGTCCCAGTGTACATCCTTCCATCGGGCCATTTCAGCACACCTCTGAGACACAGAAACAACCAATCAACAGCGTCTCCTCATTTACTAAAGCCATACCATGTTCACTAATCCCCTACCTCCCATGGGGTTTACCAGACACCCAGCGACCCTCGTACGTAGCTTCCTTCAGCCTGCTGTCCTTATAAAAGGTATAGGAGGCGGTTCGGGAGATGGGTGGGTCTGCTCTCATGCCTGTCCCTGAGGTGGGAGGGCCGCTATCTGACCACACCCCACTCAACGCCTGCTCCACCGCTTGATTTATAGCACGCAACCACTTAGCCTACAATTCCACAGTCAGAAAGGGATTACATGAAAACATTAAGTGTGGAGCAACACTATTCTGAAGCTCATGTGACCGCCAGGTTACCTTTTCTGACGGCGAGGAAGCCAGAAGTGTGAAATTTTCCTCTGGTGACGTCAACTTTAAGCCATACCTGCCCAGCGCAAAATACATAATCATGTCAAATGTAACACAAGAGCTTTAAAAGTGGATCACTTACAAGTGGCACACTCACAGGCCAGCGTTCTCGTCTGATATCGGTTCTACCCAGAGTGTGGCCAGCGGGAAGACGTGATGAGTGGAGAACTGAGGCGGATAAGGAAAGTGATTCAAACCTCAATTACTGTTAATGGTTTTCAATATTAACAAAGAATGTTGTACTCAAAGAATTAACTGCACAAAGCATTGCAAAGACATGCAAGTGGACTTGTTTCATCGACATGCTTATAGACATTTATTACGAACACTAAATCATAATTAAACACAAAACTCACTGAATATATAAGGGATGAAATTGACCATGACAAACTGATAAGCACAGATTTGGTAAAACTGCATATGAATATATAAAGTAAGTACGTTTAGTCAAGCATTTATTCTGATCTGTAGATCTGGATACAACATTGGTCAGTATACCAGTAAGTATTCACAGGCCACTTTACTGCACCAAATCTCCCTGCTTATATAGTACAGTCGATTCGGGTTAATGGGACCACATCGGGAGGCGAACGTTTTGGTCCTAATAACCGGCTGGCCTGATTAAACGAGCATACCCTATGGTACAAGACGGGACGTGCTATGTAACATATTAAATGTTTATTAAACCTTTATTGTACGATTTACACGTACAAAACAAGAAGTACTGTTGCTTACCAACTTTGTTCATTGAAAAATATTTTTTTTCGAAACGATCTACAACACAATGTATAGGTACTCAGCATGCGAAGCATAATACTGTAAAAAACAAGTTCTTACTAAATTCCAGTCAACGTATAAAGAACTTATCCAGTGTGATCTGATCCACTTTAGCAGTGGCTAAGTGGCTTCTTTTTTGTAGTAAATTGAAATGTTAGGCAAAGACCTGTAGGTGGCAGTAGAGGGTAGAGTTTTCGGGTAGTCATGCCAGAGACGAAGAGTTTCTTGGGATTTTACATACGGATATTACATACGGTGCACGTTTTTGGTCCGATTAAGCAGAATTTTGGTTCAAATAAGCGAATAGCATTACACGTATATAATAGGATTTGCTTCGGTACTTTAGGATTTGGTCCGAATAAGCGGCTGGTCTCATTAACCGGAATCGACTGTATTTAATAGAGTGGAAGTCAAGTCAATTTTATTTATAAAGCACATTTGTAAATATCTAGGCCCACAGTCCTAAGGCAACAGTGGAAAGGAAAAAACTCCCCACATGTCATATAGACATATACACATAATCGCATTTGGCATCACTTAAAATTATGGGACAAATGTCCCTTGGTGCTCAAAGGGTTAAACGTCTTATGCAATTTACTGTTCCAAACGTTTTTAAATATGTTTCTTACACGCCATATTTTCACCATCTACGCAAACAGCATGCTCTGAAGTCATGGATGTGTCCCAAACACTGTACATCCCTGCTCCCTCCTTAGGATCCCTACCCACTCTTAAGTACTGCACTATTTTTGCCCTGAACCAAGTTAGTAGTCTAAACCTTTTTAATTATTTAACCCCATTACGTCTTAATAAATGCATTTACTGCTTAATTTTTATTTGAAATTGCTTTATTTAAAAACTTACTCGCCTCAGTACACCCAATTCAAATCTTGCTTGTTACAGAAATCTAGCAGCTGTGGAAAATTACAGCGATTCTACATAACTGTAATTTTCTTATTAAGTTTAATGAGTTTAATGAGTTGAACTCTTCTTAAGTAATTGTGATTAGAGGATTATGCACTAATCGCGAAATCTCTAGCAGTAGCTCTGCTTCTGTGTCTCAGAGGACGTGTGTGTGTGTGTGTGTGTGTGAGCCTTCCAAATAATGACCCTGATAATAGGTGGTGCTAAACAGATGCTTCCATACAGAAGAATGATATGGAGATAAGATGTTCGTTTGGAGCTTGTAGTGATGACACAGCCTGGGAGATTTAAGAGGTTCTTCTCTACTCTTACTAGCACACACACTAACTCTCAGTGTGTCAAACACAGACAATTTCTCCCGTACACTCCCTCCACGTGGTGTGAGGAGCGCAGCACGAGGCGGAGGTAGAGCCTAAAAATAGGCCTGCTTTCTTCTCTGAACTCTGATGACGTTGCTGATTCTGTAGGAAAATCTGCCTCCATCTTTCTAAGTCAAAACAAAAAGCTTAACAAACACTTTTACTGCTGCTAAAAATCCATATAGCCTTTAAAAGGATCAGGTTAATATAAACCTAGTCTGGTGATCCAAATCCTAAAGTACCGAATCAAATCCTATTATAAACATGTAATGTTATTCTCTTATTTGGACCAAAATTCCACTTCATTGGACCAAAGAATGTGAGAGCGATTGAGAAATAAGTAATATCCGTGGTTACCAAAGAAAACTCTTCGTCTCTGGCATCACAACGCTCCGGAGTTTCTCCTCAGCCCTCTACTGCCACCTACAGGTCTTTGCCTAACATTTCCATTTACTACGAAAAGCCAAAAGTCGCCATTTAGCCACTGCAAAAGCGCGTCAGATCACACTGGATAAGTTCTTCAAACGTTGACTGGAATTTAGTA
>JAVSBV010000017.1:2102533-2122269 GCA_033117975.1 Parotocinclus spilosoma | reverse complement strand
ACGGTCCCATTCTGAGTCTTGGTCCTCCTAAGGTTTATTCCTTCCACTTTCAGGGAGTTTTTCCTTTTCACTGCCGCCCTAGGCTTGCTCAATTTGGGATTGGCTTTTTTTACGCTAATATAGAATTGCAAAGCTTCTTTAAGACAATGCACAGATGTAAAAAGCGCTATATAAATAATATTGACTTGAATACTATAATAATGTTTTCAAGTATCGTGATATAATCTTAACAACCACCTGTATTGCGCTCGAACTCGTTGCACCAGAGGCACTGCGCTCTCTTATCTTTTAAATACTTTGGCTCTGGTGTTTGATATAATCACTAGATCCTTTAAACTGGACTAACATAAATGAGTGGCAACCAAACACAGGCGTAAGCTTACTGGGAAAGTCACTAGGCTTGTTACGTACCATGTAGGTGTTCATTTTCCCAACCATATTCAGGTTAACCCCGCCTCCTGCACTAGGATTGGATGAAATCTGTGCTTCGACGTTACGATTGGTCGAGTGTTCAAACATTTACTCGGCCTAAAACGTGCTACCGACCAATCCGCGCACAGAAGACGGAAAACCGGTGGGAAAAAATAACGCAGGTTTACTGGCAGCACAAGCTAACTAGCTAAACGATTCGAAACTGTACAAAAAAAAAACGTTTTTAGGTTATTTAGGATAAAGAGACACAGAGTAACAAATTCTGGAAAAGCGAAGAGAGTAACAAGTGAAACCGAGGCAAAAGCACACCGGAGCTTCCCCATGTAGTCAAATCAGTTAGCTTGAATGCTAGCATCATGTTAGCTAAAGGATCTTTGCCAGAGATTAATGTCTGATTTACTGACAGTCCTGTAACCAATTAGCTCTTTACTCTCTAGATGTTATGGAATTAGTGATGTGTTAATTAAAACTCACCG
Organism: Parotocinclus spilosoma; assembly: GCA_033117975.1. Taxonomy (NCBI): domain Eukaryota; kingdom Metazoa; phylum Chordata; class Actinopteri; order Siluriformes; family Loricariidae; genus Parotocinclus; species Parotocinclus spilosoma. Next base: position 2,121,361 of record JAVSBV010000017.1, on the reverse strand, counting down.
TATCTGACATCCCAAAGCTCTTCTGAACGATGTTTTAGATGCAGACAAAGTGTAGCAGTAATGTACAAAACCCTTCAGTGACAAACAGAGAGAGAGAGGAGCAGCGCTGAGATCACTGGGAGAAGGGGAGGGAAGATCTGCCTCATCACAACCACAACACAACATAACACAACACACTCCACAGTCCAGCTTTTACATCGATTCAGTGTTCAAAAAATTTTTTATGATCAAATATGTTTTAATAAGATTCATTTTGATTGATAAGACCTTGTGTTGCAGTTAAAGAAACACGTCTGGTAGACCATCAACATTCAACTCGTGTTTTTTATGGAGGTATAACCTAAAAGAACATAAATACACTGCTCACAAAAACAAAGATATATTTCAAAATGAATATGAAGAGGGTCCAACCAGAACACAGTGTCAGTGTGTTTTGGCACTCTTGGGTGTTCATACACCCTACTGAACAGTCAATATGGGGGCACTCTAGTCCAGTTTGACATGTTTCTGTTAAATTCACCTCCATGAATATATCACTTACTACTCAATGACTATAATTGAGTTTGCATCTCATTTGTGTAATCAAACAACTTTCCAGTGACTTTTCAGACTTTTATTTTGCTTTTCTGATCATCTTGTTTAATGAAATAAATTCAAATGCTTCTTTTTGAATCGCTTCATATTCATTTTGAAATATAATATCCCCTCGTTTTATTTACTGCATTCATACATATTTATTTTTTTCCTTTAAAAAGTTTCACACAGTGGACAAGTGGATTTTTACTGTATGTTTCAATATGATGCAGGTTTTGCTTTTTAATAATGCAATAAACACACACACACACACACACACACACACGCACACACACACACAAGCAACTACCAGTTTTAGAACTTTTTAATCCAAAAAAAGATTCCTTTTATTATTTATAAGTAAGGTACTACCTGTTATCTTGTGTGCTTGTTGTTGAACCGTCCAGATTTGTGTGTTATTGTGGCGGAATCTTTTTGTATTTGTATTAAACAAAGTCATCTAAAGCAGTGTCTGAAACAGTTCCCACTTCAGTTCCCTACACATCAATACTGCTAAATATGGTAGCAATTAGTATTAATGAAAGTATTAATGACACAGTAAGAAAGATAAGTAACAAAAATAAGATTTAGAATAATGAACTAGTTGAATTTGCAGGAGTTTTGAAGCGTACGGTCACATGGGTCCCAGTCTACAGGACATTCTTCTCAGAATTTGTGGAGATATTCCATGCTACTAGGTACATTTCAGTCAGATGTGTTTGAATTAGTTTGACATTTTGTCACCTGACCACCTGACCCAACACGTCTTTGGAATGTGTTAGGAGACCTGAACAAACCCACCCAGATGAGGCTGGGCATACACACTCCTGTGAGAAGACACCAACTGACTGTAGTGCCAACTGTTAAGTTTGGTGGTGGAAGAATGGTGGTTTGAAGCATTTTCTATTTGTCTGGGGCCTTTTATTATGAATAATAATAATAATAATAAAAACAATAATAATAATGATAAGTTTTATTTATATAGCGCCTTTCTAGTACCCAAGGACACTCTATAAGCCATTTTTACACACATTTAAAAAAAAAAAAACCTGTAAGGGAGGGTGGGGGGAAGTATTAATGGGAGTATTGAAAGAAAAGATTTTAAGCTGAGACTTGAAGGAATTGTATGAAGAACAGAGTCTGAGAGGTCGAGGAAGGGCATTCCACAGTTTTGGGGCCATTACACTGAAAAATCTGCCTTTTAGTTCTAGTTACGGTTCATCACACCCCATCATTCTAAGTGTTCAACTTTAGGGGCCCCATGCTGAATGTGGTGGTTTTGGAGCCACATCCCAGTCACACACTGTTGGGACGAATTGGAACTCCTGTGGCTTAATGAACATGAACAAGGCCTCTTTTTCACAGCAGAATTTATTGTCACTTTTTTTTTTAAAGTGCACCAATTGTGAAATGTATTTTTGTGTGTTGAACCTTGAGGCACATGGGCTACAAGGGGAACAGTCAAGTTTTACTTCCCTTAGCTATATGTATGTATGGTCTGAGAACTTCATGCTGGTCTGTTCACAGGGCGCAAGGTGGAAAGCAACACCAGAGAGGACTACAGTTCATCTTAGTGCACAGGACACTTTTTAGACACGCCAACTGACCTAACACGTGTGTTTGGAACGTGAGGGTACCTAGAGGAGGCAGACTGGGGGAGAACATGCAAACTGAACTCACCCGGGTTCGAGCGCTGTAGCTATGATGCGCGTGCGTCCTCCATCGTGCGTATCCGGTTAGAAGGCGTAGGAGCTGCGCATGCGCTCGCAGTACCGCGTGTTCAGCAGCGCATGTGGTTGGAGCCGTGCTCGCTCTCGTGCAGGGAGCCAAGTTGTGTTTAGTGCAGTTGAAATATTAATATACACGGTCTAAAATGTTAGTTTTATTCGAAACAGCCGCTGGCTATGCCATATTTAAGGTATGTACTGTATTTTCGGGTTTTGTAAAGGTACTGAAGAGTTAAAGCATTTTGCTTGGCTAGTTAGCCGTTTAGCTCAGAGCAGTTCTGTAAGTAATAACGCAGTAATAACGGTGTGTAATATTTAAGCTCTCTGTGGTAAAACGGGATTAAATCTGCACCAAAAAATGTCTGCTCAGATTGTGTTATTCTTAAGAAACGGATCCGATGGCTGCTTCGTTTTAGTGGTGACTAATATAGGCCTGCTGTTTAGCTCCACGTTTCACGTTGAATTAGGCCACTAAAGTTATTTTAACGAAAGTTTTTTCGGTTTTGTTATTACTAAAGAAATGTTTTAAAAGTAAATAAATGTGAAGAAAGTGTTTTAACGGTGAGTTCATTCATTAAAGCTGCTCCACGCGACTTTTTGTCAGGGCTGGACCTGTCCACGTGTAATGTTAATAAGAGTCCAAATCTCTCCCGTAGATCTGTGCCTATTCTCGGGACAAGAAAGGTTTAGATAAAGTAAACTTAAAGCCCTGCTTTTATGCACTGTGGAATAAAATAAGGTAAAACAGTAAATGAGCTCGATGTCTCAGAACTCGAGGAAATAGAAAAAAAAGCGAAACGAAGGACTTTAACTTAACTTGCTGAGTTTATTCACTGTTATTCTCATGACAATATTTCTTTGTCTATTCCTTGTTCTTCTGCATTAACCAATTAATCTGATTAGTCAGATGATTTAGACATAATCAATCACGTTTCCTGCTTTCTCGTATTTGACTTAAGTCTTTCAATTAAAAAGGACGATGGTGGATTAAAATATACTGCTCCCAAAACTGAGGAGATATTTTAAAGTGAATATGAAGCTACTAAAAAGAAGCATTTGACTTTTTCAATAAAGAAGATGATCAGAAAAGCAAATGAAAAGTCAAAAAGTTGTTCGGTTACACAAATGAGATGCAAACTCAATTATATGGATCGAATAGTGAGTAATATATTTATGGGGTGAACAGAAGAATGCTAAACTGGACGAGAGTGCCCCCACATTGACTGTTCAGTAGGGTGTATGATCACCCGAGAGTGCCAAAACACACTGACCGTGATGGGGGAATGGACAGGATCAGATTATCCAGCAGTTCTTGTTGGATCCTCTTCATATTCATTTTGAAATCTATCCTTATATTTATTATCCATCATCGTCCTTTTTAATGGAAAGACTAAAATCAAATACAAGGAAACGTGATTAATTGTTTGAATCTTCTGACTAATTAGATTAATTGGTTAATGCAGAAGAAGAATAAATAGAGTACCAGTGTAATGAGAATAACGATGAATAAACGTTCTGTTAAAGTCCTCCGTTTTGCTTTTCTTCTATTTCCTGAGGTTCTGGGACACTGCTTATTTATCTAGAATAGATAAATGTATTTGGACTGTACACAGACATGGAAAAAGTGTCTGTAATTGGTCATTCCTAACAAAATCTTTGTACAAAATGTTATTTTTCTTAACAGATTTCTCAGACATAGTAATGTCCTGATGCAAATACCAATCTTAGTATTCGAATACTTGCACCTTGTGTTGCACTAAATGAGCTGCGAGTGACTTTGCAGGATGAACAATAACCCAGTTTTAGGTTATTAACATGCTCACGATGGGCTATACTGCTTCAGGAGATCAGTAATATACACTGGAGCTAAGCTGTCCAAAGCAGGACATTGTAGTTATTGCAGAACAGAATGGGTACCCAGTATAACCAGGTAAACCCACCAAAAAATCTCTTAATACACAGGTGCTGGATGAACAGAAACTCCAGCAGGTGGACAGCCTGTGGAAGGAGTTTGAAACGCCGGAGAAAGCCAATAAAGTGTGAGTTGTGTTGAGCATTGTTTAGTTAATCTTCTAGAATTTGCTACAGATGTGATTTTTTATATATATATATATATATATATATATATATGACCGTGTTTCTGATCAGTCTCACTAACTCTTGTTACAGAGTGAAGCTGAAGCACTTTGAAAAGTTTCAGGACACGACCGAGGCCCTAGCAGGTACACTAAATAAACTCTACGTATATCTTTGTTCCTTTGGTGCTGTTTTGTCAGTGATGTATCTGTTATTCTGATTATAAATGAGGTCACTCAGCAGTTATTTCGTCACTACCACTGAGACAACACGTTCAGCGCCACGTATATGAACGCTCTTACGGTTTATTCAAAGCAATGATTTGAACGCGATTTCTCCTTTGCTCGGAGCGTAGCAGCCACAGCGCTGGTGGAAGGGAAACTCGGAAAGACGTTGAAGAAGGTCCTGAAGAAGGTGGTGGCCAAAGAGGCTCACGAGCAGCTGGCGATTACGGATGCTAAACTGGGAGGAGTGATCAAAGTGAGCAACTCTCTTCTGTGTATTAGCATTAGAGTTCCATACACCTGGCCTATCCATGACCGCATCAGACGAGGGGTTTAAATAGCAGACGTTGGGAGTAAAGAATTGTGCAGTAGCAGCACAGGGCTTTGACTTTAAGTCACTGAAGCGTTGAGAACAACACATTTTTATAGTAATGAGTGTTAAAAACGCTGCTTATTTCCTTTGCTTTTCTGTTCTAGTCAGCACAGAGGCGTTCAGATTAAATAGCAGCAGACGAGCTTTGAAATCCCGACCGTGTGGACGTTTCCCGAGTTTCAAAGTGATTAGATGAGCGATCAGTAATCACTTAAAGCCATGTATCAATAATAAAGTTAATTATTTGTCGTTATAAGAAACACTTACTGCACAGGCTGGCAAACATTGTGCTTTTTGAAAACAATTTTTATATATTAAATATAACGTATTTGAAAAGCTACATTTATTTTCTTCTATGACTGTGTGTGTGTATATAGGTACACGATAGATAGATAGATGTATAGGGGTGTGTGTATATGGTTACACACTAGACTGATGTGTGTGTGTGTGTGTGTGTGCGCATACATACATTTACATTAAACCCTTTTATTTAGTTAGCAGTGCTCGGAGTGTGATCGGTGTGTTCTGTCACTCCCTTCAGGAAAAAGTAAACGTGAGCTGTGTGCACAGTCCTGCTGTGGCCGAGCTCATGAGGGGCATCAGGAACCAGATGGAAGGTCTCATCACAGGGCTTCCTTCGCGAGAGATCAGTGCCATGTCTCTGGGTTTAGCACACAGGTCAGAAACATGACACGTATAGGTATTTATATAGGTATGCATAGCATAACGTCCATCTGTGTGCAGAAACAAGAACTTTGTTAATGGCTGCACGTTTCTCAGTTACAAAATAGTTTTCTATGCCATAAATACAACAGGAAATGTGTGCCACTGTGACGTAACAGAGTGCCCGTGGGGTAAGGAGGGACTGGGCGGGTTAATGTTGCACCGACAGTGCTTTCACCCCCTAATCTAATGAAATCTATTTAGGTTGTTGTTGCATTTTGGTTTTTAGGCACATTCTTCCGTATATAATTTAAGTAAGATGTAATACGGTGTTTGGACAATGTTCAGATCTCAAATTTATTTAGGATATTGTGGACGTTAAGCGATACATACCTGTCTGTGTGTGTGTTCACTTACCAAAAATCAGGGGATATTTCAAAACTAATAGGATGGACTGCTGAATAATTTGAACCTGTTCATGCTCAATCACTGTCAGTGTGTTTTGCCACTCTTGGGTGATCATACACCCTACTGAACAGTCAATGTGGGGGCACTCTCATCCCGTTTAACATGTTTCTGTTCATCCACATGAATATATCACTTACTACTCAATCACTATAATTGAGTTTGCATCTCATTTGTGTAATCAAACAACTTTGACTTTTTATTTGCTTTTCTGATCATCTTGTGTAATTAAGTAAAATAAATCCCTTCTCTTTTTAATCGCTTCATATTCACTTTGTAATATCCCCTAATTTTTGTGAACAGTGTATTTATGAACCTGCTGTCAGTGATTAGTTGAATAACTGACTTCTGTGAAGAAACTATTCACCATTCGTCACTACCACTGAGACAGTAAACTTGTTTAGCTTGGTCTGGTTTTATCTTGGTGCACGTTTTTATTGCTGCTGTTCTTGCTCCTCCTAGTCTATCCCGGTACAAGCTGAAGTTCAGCCCAGACAAAGTGGACACCATGATCGTTCAGGCCATATGTGAGTGTCGTTTCTCCTCATTTTAACTCGTGCTTTGGACAAGCGTTGACGATTCTGACCTTGTGTCAAGACCCTGAATACCATGAAGGTGTCTAAGTCACTACCTCATCTGAGCTTGTGCACAGTTTCGTACAGTTTCATGAGTTTATCACTGCTTCTCACCAAATCTCACCAAAACTCCTGCTCCTCTTGATCGCAGCGCTCCTGGACGACCTGGATAAGGAGCTGAATAATTACATCATGCGCTGTCGGGAGTGGTACGGCTGGCACTTCCCTGAACTCGGCAAGATCGTCACAGACAACCTGGCCTACTGCAAGACCGTGCGTAAAATCGGTCAGTACAAACACTCGCGATTAAACTGTCGAGAACAGACCTTAAGTGACGCCGCAGATTCAAGAATTCAGTGACAATACGAGCGATAGTTTGTCCCCCTGACGAAAAAAAGCCCTTAACTGATTCTGCTACGAAAACGATTCATAAGTGTTAAAATCCTCCTAGTGAACATAAATGAAGCTCTGTGAACTACGTTCAATACTTTGTCAAATATTAGCATGGAAAAGTCAGTCTGAGCAGCGGTTTCTTTTTCCTTGGCAACTAAATGTTCAATTTAATTCAATTTTATTTTTATAGCGCTTTTTACAACGGAGCATTGTCTCAAAGCAGCTTTACAATATTACATTATCTTAAAAAAGCCAATCCCAAGTTGAGCAAGCCTAGGGCGACAGTGGCAAGAAAAAACTCCCTGAAAGTGGTAGGAAGAAACCTCGGGAGAACCAAGACTCAACAAGGGACCCATCCTCCATGGGTGGTCTAGATGTTAATTTAATATAAAAAATGATTAAGATGTTACATTTCAGTTGATATATTCTCCTTACTCTTTATTTACCTTTAGATATCATTGCACTTTGTAGTTCTATTATTACAGATTGTTGTACATCTGTGCTCTACACTATTGTTGGTCCTCTTTGGACCGATCCCCCACAGACCAGGTACTATGTGAGTATTTTTGTTCATCAGTACAGTGACACTGATGTAGTGGTGGTCTGTTTAGTACTAGTAATATACTAAAATTTAATATACTAAATATATTAGAAAAATAATTATTTTTTAAACTTGATGTGTGCTATTTTAAAACAACTTATTTTCTATTTAATACATTTTAGTTGAATTTAAATACAAATAAAATTCAATTTAAAGTACATTAAATATATTTTTGTGTGCTAAAATGGAACAACTTTACGTACACTTAATATATTTTAATGTATTTTATTTTTTTTAAATACATTTTTTAAAGGTTCATACAAAATATGGTTTTGGTAATATATTTAATTTAAATGTAAAGTTTATTTTACCAAAAATGTATTTTTTTATATAGTGTTTCAAAATGTATTTTAAAACAAAATACATTTTTATAAAGTGTACCAAAATATATTTTAAAACAATATATTCGAAGCCCATTTAAATATATATTTTTTTATTTTGAATATAATCTTAAGTTCATCCAACTGAAAATATATTAAAAATGTATTTTCCAAAAATTAAGCATATTTAAATTATACTTAAGTAGATTTATTTTCACACGGGTGACCATTAGAGGACAGAGTAAAGGGGGACGAACAAAGTATTTAGAGAAACTAATGGACTTGAGTCTTAGTCATAGTAGAACTACAAAGTGCAGTAACCACTAAGGCTTAAATAACCAATAGACAGAATCTAAATGGAAAATATATAGAATGCTTAAGACTTGTACACAGTACTTTATGCAGACTTGCCATACCTTGTAATTTACAGTTGCTAATGTTCAGGAGACCTGAAAATACCTGAGTATTTAAGACTTTTATGTTTTTCATTATAAATCATATAATCATTATAATAAATTTGAGTTAATAGTATTTGATGTTTACTGTAATGGCAGTATGAGTTGGCATGTTCTCCACATGTTTGTGCTAAAACCGATGATCCCTGTTATTTCAGGTTTCACAATATTCTAAAGAGCAGCTTGGAGAAATGTTAATTAAATACTTAATACAGGACAGCTTGAACTCTAGGATAATGGTAGGTTTCCTCACAAGAACTGTTTCCACAACATTACTCTTGGACTAAGGTCAGGAATTTGACTTGGCAATTACAGAACATTATTCATCTCTAATCTTTCATGGTAGAACAACTTATGGTAGTTGTCTTGCTCTTTAACCTACATGCTCACAATATTCAGTTCACAAGACAGTTTTCTTTAGAATTTGCTAGTATAATTCAGAATTAATTGTCGTATCAGTGATGGTAAACCTTCCTGGCTAAGATGCATAAAACTAGCCTAAAACATGTCTTTTTAAAACATGTCAAGTTTTACAGAGTGAGTTCTTAAGCTGGATTGCACTGTTTTCCTTTCCACAGACATAATGTTTCTTACATATAAAGGTTCTATTTTGGTCTCGTTCGTCTGAAAACAAATTTTGTCATGTGCCACTTTACGTTGGGGGGATTTTCTTTTAGATCAGTGACTTTCCCTTTGCAACCCTGCCATGCAAATCATTAATGTTCAGTGTTCTCCTGATGAAGAGGATCCTAAATAGTATCTTTAACCCTATGTGATAGTCCTTTAGTTGTTTAGAAGTCTGCTTTGTGATCTCCTTGTTCTTGACACCTGATTGTTTTGCCATTGATTGAAAACATCTGATTCTAATTTTACCTTTAACACAGTTTCACTTACTTAATTCGCAGATTTGTAATATTTGTTCGTTTTCCTTAATTAATAACTGACCGAGTGTAAAATTTAAAGTCGAAAAAACTTTCTTTTCTATAGCACTTTTTACAATGGAGCATTGTCTCAAAACATATTATCATAATATTATATTCTATCATCTAGAGCCAAATCCCAAATTGAGCAAGTCTAGGTTGACAGTTAGTACAACAATTACTACAAACTTATTAATAGTGCAAATAAACTGAAGATAAATAAGTTACAGAGAGAACATATTTTAAAATAAATATAATAATAATTTTAATGTAAAAACAAGTATATGCAGACTACTATTTTCGAGAAAATGTAATATTATGAATAATATAAGCAAATATCGAATATAAAACAATAGCATATAGTGAACGTAAATAAATATAATATTAAATATATTAACAGAAATATGCTGCCTCACAGCTCTGAGATCCCTATTTAAACCCTGAACCTGGGCTCCGTCTGTGTGCATGTCGTCCCTGTGTCTGTGTAGGTTTTCTCTGTGTTCTCTTGTTTCCTTTCACCGTAAAAAGACATGCATGTTGAGTAAATTGGTGTTTTCATGTTGGTGTTTTTTTAGTGTGTGTGTGTGTGTGTGTGTGTCCCACAATGGATTGGCACCCTGTCTAGGGTTGTTCATGCTTTTTGCCCTGTGTCGCTGATTAGACACCGGCTCTCTGGCGACCCTGACTAGGATAAGTGGATAGGACAGTAAATGAATGAAGGAATGGAGATTTGGATCGTAAGGTCCTATTTTTTTGCTGTCATAAGTGGTTATACTGTATATTCTGAGTCATTAGCATATTATAGAATCTATACTGAGACTTTGTACTGCCGAAATCTGATCAGGAGAATTGACCTCATGGCTACTGTTTTTGTGTGTGTGTGTGTGTGTGTGTGTGTGTGTGTGTGTGTGTGTGTTCCCATTCTCAGAACATTCTGTACTCAGGCAGATGGTGAAAGACTCCTCACTCATGTCTCTTTCTGCTAGCAAAAGGCCATCCACTGGACCACGCAGGTACCACTGCACGTACCGAAAATGACACGAGTTCTTTTATTGTGAAAAATTGGAGGTTTGTTTATTTTGGGGGTGCGGGGCCAGTAATGAAACAAATAATAGAAAATGTTTTTTGTCTATATAATACCAGCAGATTTATCATCAAAGCTTGTTAGCATAATCGAATAAATAGCCTAGTATGGATTACAAAACAATAGTACAGCAAATATCCTGAATGACTAACCAGTGAGGACAGAGAGTGAAATATTTAGCAAACTGTATTGGTCCGATTGAAGGTTTACGTGGATATAACATGAGATGCTGAACACATTTACAGTTCTGCTCCTGTTGGTACTTCTGTTTAAAAGAGCCATTTGCACTGTATTGTAGTGGTTAGCACTGTTGCCTAAAGGCTTCAGAGACAATGGTTTGAGTTTGTATGTTGTCCCCAAGTCTGCATCAGTGTCTCCCTTGTACTCCACTTCCGTCCTACATTCTAAAGACATGCGGTAGCTCATGTGGCATCTCTAAAGTGCCCCGGTGTGTGTGGTGTGCAAGTGTCGTGTGACGGACCGGCGCTTAGTCCAGGGATGGTTCCCGTCTGTCCTGCCTGTTAGGTTGTCTGGGGACCATGAGATAAATTAAGTGTGTAAGAAAAGAAACTGATTTGTCCAAATTAATTAATAATTGATTAGTTTATTACCGATAGCCAACTGCGGTCAAAATGCTGATGGCAAAAAATTATGACGGCATTGTTGTTGTGATATCAGAAGAGGATGGTAGTATCAGTAGTAATAATTGCAGCTTGTGGGTATGTTTTGTAGACGGCCAGCAGGTACAGCTGGTCCCCGCCACACACATGGCGACTCCACCAACAGCAGCAACTGCTCTGCATCGACATGCAAAGGCACAGAAAGCAATAGCATATCTCGCTCACACCCAGCTACTCCACGGTAAGTCTCGCGCCTACACAGTTTGTAAAAAAAATGGTGAATCTGATCCATGGATAATTAACTACATCTCACACTGGATAAAGAGGTCTTAAGCTGTAACTGAACTACAGGTATATACCATGAAATGTCCTCCGATAAGGTTATTATCCTTGTTAATAAGATTATTACTCTAATTTATCCATATATTAGTTTGCCATATATGTACTGGTGTAAATGGACAGACAATATAACCGATGTAAGACCACAAACTCTGGGGCAGAACGTTTTCTTAAACACAAAGAAGAAAAATGAGTGACAGGATGATCAGCTTTTGGACAAACGAGCCAGCATGCAAATGGATGAAGCGGAGCGCAGAGAGGTAAGGCAGCATACAAAGACATGAACCAGCATGCAGCCAGGTAAGTCAGCTAGAACAGAGCAAACACAGTGAGTGTGAATCGACGTGAGTCATTTGGCTAGCCTGGTGTTCCTTATATTCAGCGCTGATAAGACGCAGGTTGGATCTGCACTCTACTGCATGGAATTCATGTGTGCACTGTGGGACAGACGAGCAGCTGAAAATGAGACTAATATGTAATAGGTAATAGGTGTTTAGTAAATACAGGTACACTACATAGCCCTTATAGCTTTGTCAAGGGCAATATATAGTATGGTGTTCGGATGTGAAAATCTAAAACATACCGGGGACTTTGTGATGCCATACCTGTATTGGGAAAAAAAAATACTGCTTTTAACACAGCCAGATGAGTCACAATTATTCAGACCCCTGCATTTAGTACTTTGCGCAACCCTCTTTGTCATGACAACTACGGCAAGTCGCCTGTGTACCAATTCAGAGACATTCACTACTTCCCCTGTCAAGTCAAATTTAGTTCTACGATGGTGCATTGTCTCAGAGCAGCGTTACAATAGGAGATTATCCTAAAAGGCCAATCCCAAATTGAGCAAGCCTAGGGCGACAGTGGGAAGGGAAAACTCCCTGAAAATAGAAGGAAGAAACCTTGGGAGGACCAGGACTCAAAAAGGGACCGACCTTCTTGGGTGTCCATTCCTAAATGGTGCTATTTTTAACCTTAAACCTGTTAAATAAAAGGAACAACTCATACTTAGGCAAACAGAAGATACTGTCTGTTCAAGGTTAGTTGTTACATGTTCTGTCTAATTGTAAGCAACTTTGGTTATGCTTACATATAAGTGTCATTATTATTATTATTATTATTATTATTATTATTATTATTATTATTATTATTATTATTATTATTATTATATAACAAATCTCTTGTCATTACCAGACCCTTTAACCAACATGTTTCTGCAAAATTTCAAAGCCTGCCTGAAGTGACTTTACCCACGACTTTGAGTGTTTAAGACAAAATAACATCATTAATGTATTTATCCATCTGGCTGCTATTCGTTAATGTTAGAAGTACTGTTTTAGTATTTTTTACACAGTTTGTTTGCTCACAGAATGTACTAATGTCATTATTTATTGTATATGTAACAAGCTTGCAAATTATTGCTCACACTACCTATAACAAAAATGTGTGGTACAGCTGCTGAAGAATTCAGAAACTGCTCTTTATGATCACTAAATACTTTTTTTGTGGATCTGGAATGCTCATTATGATACAACCATGACCCTACCCACCTCAGAACCGCTTATCATTAGGACACCTTTGACTGAATTTCTCTTCATCTGGTCAGTTCTGAACAATAACTGTATAGACTGCAAAGACTGTTCTAGAATGGTTTAAGGAACATGACAAAGAGTTCAGAATGTTGACTGGTCCTCAGTTCCCCAGATCTCAGTCTAAGGCCTTGATTTGTGCCCAATAGACTTTCCCAGGGCAAGTAGCTGCAGTCATCCCTTAATTCTAAAAGATAACTATACACACACTCTGTCTATGACACTTTGGGAAAATGAATGCCCTGTGCTTAAGGGTCTGTTCCAGATTTTTCACACGTGCAGCCCTAAAATAGACTTGACGCATGACTTTCTGCTGAATCCTTGTCTGTTGTTCACTGAGTTTGCGGTTCAGAACCTTGAACCCTCAACTTTATTAAACATGTTTTAACATCCATTTTTAATCTATTCTGTACCTTATGTGTAAAGTATGTGTCATGTGCATGCTGCACACACTGAGATGTCACTTGGCTTGTTCCGTTTTTTTCGGCCCAGACGGCAGGCCAAGTACGGAGGCTGTAGTGAGAATCATGGGATTCGTCCTCCAGCTCCTGAGCAATATCTCACCCCGCTGCAGCAGAAGGAAGTGTGTATCCGGCATTTACGTGCCCGTCTGAAGGAGAATGTGGAGAGACTGCACGACAGGTCAGGAGCAGCATTTGTTTTCTAAAACGCCATAATACAATGTGTTAGCTTGATATGATTCCATCTAATGAACATTACTACCAGTGTACAGTGAGTGTGTTTTTTAGAGATGTTAAAAAATAAAACTTACAGTAGTAAGAGTTCTTAGAATGATGACTTTAAACGTTATGACAGTGTAGAACATTTTGTTCCAATTAACCTACAACTACCTTGCGGTTATATAGGATTTTAAGCAGAAAACGAAAACAAATGCAAATGGAAAAGTTAGAACAATTGGATTTAGGTGGCATTAATTTTCAGCCACTTTTGTATCAAAAACTACACCATTTTATGGATGCCTTTCCTGGTGTTTCAAGAGGATTCCCATCTGGGAATTCTGCACACCAGTCCAGAAGTGTGACTGCTGCTAAATGTTCATTATGCCTGTGAATATAAGACATATAAGTCATATTGGAAGACAGGGATGGCAATGTTATGTGCCTTGGTAGAATAATGAGCAAATGACAAACCCTGGTTTTCCAGCAGCTCATTTACTGTCACGTCATCTGCATAATTAAATCACTCCCAGGACATCACAGGAGCACAAGCAGTCCTCATTAAAGGCATCCGTGACAATTAGCATCATTTACATACAGACAAAAACAAAATTCGTCTGACCAGATTTCCAGTCATGAACATTTTTCGCCTACTTTGCCTACTGTGTCTTTTCGTAAGTGAGCACACCTGTGGATTTTCTCTCAGTAATTGGTTAAGAAGAACCTGTGTTGACTTCTAGAAGCAATTCTTGCCTGAAAGTTATTTTTATTCAAATGCTGTTTGTTTGTTTCATCCTTTGGCCACAATTCTGGTGAGAATTTGCCACTGCTGGTAGGCCCAACTGCAAATACAGTCGATTTTGGTTAATGGGACCATGAGGCTTGTCGTTAGCAATTACATGTCTACATTTGGTGTCTCTTAAGTGTTTATTTAGCATATGTAATAGCAGGTAAGCTAGCATAAAGGGATTTGTTGGTAACTCTGCCACTGTTATGTAGGCTGCCCCTTTGTGTTAGCCAGGTAAGAATAGTGGTATAGACCTTGTACAGAAAACCCACACGGACTGGGAGAGGACATTCAGAATCCACACAGGAGACCGAACCAGAGATCTCTGGAACAGTTAGGCGACTGCACTAACCACGTCCAAACCTGTAATATGTTTTCATCTTTTCCTATTGTGATTGTATTTACTGGTACAGGGATTCTGTGATCGGGGAGCTGCGTATGCAGCTGTCGCGGATGCAGGAGGACTGGATCGAGGAGGAATGCCATCGGATTGAGGCTCAGCTGGCACTGAAAGAAGCTAGAAAGGAGATCCAGCAGCTCCAGCAGACTGTGGAATCTGTTCGGTCAAACCTCCAGAGCTCAGATCCACAAGACTGTAAGTCAGAAGGAATGGGTACAATCAGGTTGGGGTCACGAACCGGAGCATCGAGGTCATGCGGCTGCTCTCCAGCTCACACTATCGGCCGCAGTGCCACATTCTCCAGGCTGAGCAGCGAACTGTTACCTGGAACCGACCGGAACGGAAACCTTACATCCGAGCATCGTGTTCACCACATACCTGCCAACAGAGGAGCAGCAACTTTACCAAGAGGTGACGGCCGTTCACATCTCCTCCTGGAGGCAGCGCTTTTGTCTGAGCGGACCCCACCTCCGACACTGTGCTCCACGCTGTCACGTTCCTACACCCATGAAAAACTTTGTAACAGAGAGACGGCCCTGTCTGTTGGACGACCATGCTGTATGGTCAACAACAACTGCAGCTGTGCCGTTCATACCTGCCACTCTCATCACCATCTTTTTTTGCACCTCCCTCAGGAAGAAGCTCCACCTCTTCTTCCGACTGCCCCACCCTCTGCGTCGTCAGTGCCTCCTAGTGCATCTGAGGCAAGTGACAAGCCCGGGTTTAGATCGCAAGCATGTAGCCCCACCATCACCTGGGTATCCCCAGAAGAAACAGAAGAAGAAGAAGAAGCACCAGGCGCTGATGAACTGAGCATCATCACTTTATCCACGACTGCTCCGGATGTCACCCTTGCTGAACCCCAAACATTTTCCCCATCTTCCTGCGCCATTTTGTCCACCCAAAAGTCATACCTTGGAGAGCCGTTGCCCCCAGACAACCTTGCTCTGTCCTCGTCGTCAAAAGCATCCACGCCGACAGCGTTTACCATGCCACAAATCCGGCAGCCCTCTCCTAGATCGCCACCATCAGCACCACACCCAGGAGAGGAACTCAGGATAATGAACGTTAATGAGATAGCTGAGGAGCACGAAGAGAAGGAAGATACTCAATCCTGCCACTGGAGCCGCTATTTCCTGATCGATTTGCTGGCTGTGGCTGCACCAATAGCGCCAACAGTGGCGTGGCTTTGTCGAGGCGGGCAACATGATGTGATGCCTGCATACCCTATGGGCTCTCTGCTGCGTGGCTGTTGTGCCGTGGCACTTCATTCACTTAGACGGGTTAGCAGCACCCGCAGTCGAGGGCCATCTGGTCCAGGGGGTGCAACAGAAATCTAAATCTAATTCACAGCACGGGACTCAAATTCACTATCAGAGTCATCAGAAGTGGCTTCTAACAACCAGTTTCTGACCTGTTGTCACACCTCAAATGATTCAAAGAACTGAGGCCTAAAACATGATGGTGCACCAACAGAGTGAGATAAATTGAAGATACAATGGCATCACAAAAAAAAGCTTTAGAACAAAATGCTGCTGCAGAAGAAAAACTTCTTTCAGTGCAAATAATGTAACAGACTATACTTGTTTCAAGGCTCTTGCTCATTTCCATCAATTGTACTCCTGTTTCCTCTCCATGTCTTTCCCTCCTGTTCCAGGCTTTGTGTCCGAGAGGGAAGCACAGAGCCAAAAATGTCTGTCTCTGCCAAGGACACTGGAATACCTCGGATTTGATGGTAAATATGAATCAAGCCTTTATAAACTCGTGTGCAGCGGATCACGTTCGCTGTTCCTCTGATTTTTGCAGCTTACGCTCCTCTTTCATAGAACTGAATTCTATCCAATACCAGCTTTTTGATTCAAGCGAGGAGAAACACTTGAGGAACAAAGTGCTTGGTTTAACAGGGCAATGGACTGTCCTTAAAGAACAGTTCCACTGCAAATAAAGTCTACAAAATTAGCCACCAGAGAGAAACCAAGACACTGAATTGAGTAAACTTAACTGACGAGCTTGGTTTTAGTCTCTAGTCAAGCATTGTGGAAATGGCATGGCTAAACCATTACCCTCTTCTCAAAATCGGACCCTGATCTGGTCATCAAAACCGATCTATATAGAGGAATCTTTTTCCCATTGCTATGTATGTTTTATGACCAAAACATTCTGCTTAGGATAGTAGCATGTTGGGTACCTTCCTGCATTAGCCCACATTTTAGATCAGAGTGGCTGCTTATGATGCACGTCAATCCTGTGTATTCTTGGCTTCTCTTTTAACCATCCACAGAGTGAAAATATTCAACAACTATTTGTGAAACCTCTCAAATCAAAACAGGTCGAGCACTATGCTGATCCCACCCATAATAAGTGACGTGTAGTGTACCCTGCTGTATGATTAATGCATGGTTCACTTTGCGTCTTGTTCTTTCAAACAAGACATTTCGTAATTATTCCCCAATACAATATAACTACATTTAGTACATTTATAGAATTTAACAGACACCCTTATCAAGTGCGACTTATACAATCGTACAATTCAAGCAATGGTGCGTTAAGGGTCTCGCATAAGGACCCAACTGTGGCAGCTTGGCAGAGGTGGGATTTGAACCCTGGGCCATCAGGTCCAGAGTCCAGTACCTTAACCGCTAGGCTACCCCAGTCCCACGTATGAGTATGAGACTGCAGTGACAGGCTGCTTAGAATGGTAACTATGCCATTGTTGAAATGGCCCAAAACAGAAATGCGAGTGAAAATGGACAGGAGCAGGAAGAAGGTTGTCTGGTCCAGTGAGTTTCATTTTTATAAACAGAACATAGATGGCCAGGTATGTTCCCCGTTTATCACCTGGGGAAGTGATGGCAGCAGGACGCATTGTGGGAAGGTTGAAGGAACTTGTGGAGGCAGTTTGAAACTTTGCGTTATGTCAGTCATGTGGATCTCAAATTGACACCCAGCACCTATCTTACCATGGTCATAATGCTTTGGCTCACTGGTTTATTTCTATACTGCTCACAAAAATTAGGAGGTACTGTAAAATGTAATATACCACAATGAAATATCGGTGAGCAGTATATTATTATTTACTAGCTTAACGTTTCCATTCAGGTTCGGTTTGTGAAAGAGTTCCCAGATGCAAAATTGTAGGTGTTAATTGATCATTATTGTGCATTTTATGAAAAAAGCAAGTTTTCCATACAAGCTTTTAACTAGGTCCATAAATTTCTGAGATAGAATACACCAAAAGGGAATCAAATTAAATATAGATTTTTTTCATAATAATTTACCATTGTAGAACATTCACAAGTACAGTATATTAGGAAATGGCACACATATTTAAAGTGCATTTTATTTGATTGCTTTAATAATAGCGACAACAATGACAGTAATCTTAATATTTATAGCCTTTTTAACTTTAAGGCCCAAAAGTGTTTTACATGTAAAGTTGTAGTAAAGCTTATGAGACACCTGAAATCAGTCTGTGTAAATGTATATAATTCATAGACATTTTATAGGATCACCCCTGAGTTTGAAATTAACTAAGATAAACAAATAGGCTATTAATCTGGACATAATGGCTGGGTTTGTATCCTATAATTTATCTGATAGTAAACTAAAGCTCTTGTGTGTAAAGCTTTCTGTAAAATGCATTGACAATCATTTTACAACAAAGCAACAGTTAAACCAGCTTTTGAACAACCACCACCAGTATAGTGTGCAAAACCAAAAACCAACACCAATCAGCAGTCCACTCACCAATCAGAATCTCCAGAGTGCAAAATCAATCAGCATCTTTACAGTAGAAAATCCCACCAATCAGCACATCTAGAATGCAAATCCAAATAAATCATAATTGCTAGCGTGCACGCCCTCAAAAAAAGAGTCTCTAGAGTAACCCCAACCCCAACCGTTCAGCATATATATATATATATATATATAAATATATATATATATATATATATATATATATATATGT
>JAVSBV010000017.1:2082877-2097649 GCA_033117975.1 Parotocinclus spilosoma | reverse complement strand
AGCTGTGTGTGTATTGCAGTATTAGTGTGTACTACTGTATTAATTTAAAGCTGTGTGTGTATTGCAGTATTAGTGTGCAGTACTGTAGTAATTTAGCTGTGCTGTTTTAGTTTTAGTTTTAAGCTATGAGAGTATTGCATTATTAGGATTAATTTATACAGCAACGGTACTGTGTGTTGTAGTGTTTGTGTTAGAGTATTACTTTTACAATATTGGGATGAAGCTGTGTGAGTACAGGTTAAATAACTTCGTGTTAGTGGTGCAGATTTGGAGTATTGTCTAAGGTCAAGCTGTTCAAAAATAAATCAAAAATAAAGCCGTTTGCATGCGGGAAAAATAAAGTTCACCTACCGATCAGAGTCTCCGAGAAGCTCTCAGATGAATAATGATGAGTAATGATGGTTAATAATGGTGATGGTGAAGATGATGATGTTGGCGGAGGGAGAGATCAAACAGCGCGATTTTAAACATGCGAGCCCGCGCAGCTGTGTTCAGAGAAAGTAAGAATGCAGTCGCACTAACAGTAACTGCTCTCTCTCTCTCTCTCTCTCTCTCACACACACACACCATCCGTAGATCCTCCTCCCCTACCCTCCCCTTAACCCCTCCACCTCCATTAAACCATATCAGAGCAAGAACAAGATTCTTCCACTTTTGTTCAACGTTAAGCAGGAAGGCATCGCCCTGTGCTCTATACACAAACTGTACAGGGAGTAAAATGGCCCACAGGTTTTAACTGCGCATGGCGGGCGTCCAAGACTATGTACATGTGCTAGACATTATGTTTCAAAATCCTATTACGTTTATGTGGAGAAAGGTCCATCACGTTCATATCACCTGGTCCTTTGTGGTCCTGTGGTGATTCCTTAATATTAAATGATGAGGGGGGTGACATTTTGTACAATACACTGTATTAGATGAGCTGTCACTCATTTAATACAGTTACACCCTAACGACCTTGTTTTGTAAAATGTTTGTGACAATGGTTTTGCTTATATAGCGGTACCTCAGTTCTCAACCATATCTGAACTCGTCGAATTTAGTCCCTAACACAGTTTTTGGTCGCAGACCATGCATCTCGTTTCATGAGAACAAACAAAATGCATGTCAAGTTCTGAAAAAGAACAGATGTATATACCAACCAGTACCAGTTTGTTTATGTAAATAATCAACGCTCTAAGCTCTCAAAAAGAGACGTATGGTGTCCCTCAGGGGTCTGTGCTTGGATCACTATTATTCTTCCTGTACATGCTACAGCTAGACTCAATTATTCGTAACCATGGCATTAGTTTTCACTGCTTTGCAGATGATACACAGCTGTACATATGAGTCGACCCAAATGATGTCATTTAATTTCCTTTTACTTAACTCAGATAAACTGAGGTTTTATTTTATTATTATAAAATGTACATGGCTGTTCGGTAACTCACAGTCCAACTTTAAAAAACTTAGATGTTACATTCAATTCAGATCTCTGACTTGATGTGCACATTAGCAACATTACAGAAATCGCTTTCTCTCTGTTCTTTTCAACAAATTTCAAATAGTGCAGAATGCATACGCAACTTCTTGATCAGTTCAGTCCTGTTCTGTCGTCTCTACACTGGTTTCGTATTGATTACAAAATACTTCTTGTAACACATAAAACTCTACACGGTCTGGCCCCACATTATCTTAGAATCTTACAATCCAGCTGGTCTACTTTGTTCACAAGGTGCAGGACTTCTTTTAGTCCATGAATTCAGAGCAGAGGGAAAATCTTTCTCATACTTTGCCCCCCAGCTATGGAATAAATTCCCCACTTTAGTTTGAGATTCAGACACTCTCCAAATATTTAAGTCTAGGCTAAAAACATACTAATATTTGCAGATACACACATCTGTTATGCTTTTCTATTTAATATTTTATTTCTGTCATTATATCCTTTGAATTATTATTACTACAAACTTAATTCTTACAATTAGCACCTAAGCCACCCTGTGAGGATGGGTAGCTTTTTGCAAGGTATCTTCCTTACAATATTTAAGGAGTTTTTCCTTTCCATTGTCGTACTAAGTTTGCTCAATTTGGGATTGGCCTTAGAAGATAATATGCTATTGTAAAGCTGCTTTGACACAATACTCCATTCTAGGGTTCTAGGGTTCATTCTAAGTGCTTTATGAATAAATCTGACTTATAGTCACAATGAGCCTGTTCTAATTTCTTCATTGTTTGTATGTGTTCTAATCAGGCTGACCAATCAGAGTGCCGTTGTCAGGCAGAACAGCTCATCCTGGTAGTAGCAGAGCACAAGAGCTTATATGACAAGCTGACTATAAAAATATGGATATTAAAGAAATCTGTCCGAATATAGCTGAAAGACTTGGAAATGATGATGATAACCTGACAGTGACTAAATTGAAGTGTTTTTTTTTGTTTATCTAAGTTCTTGTCTGTTAGTGACCACAAAAAATCAAAAATTATAGCTTCCTGCACTAATCTCTGCTCGTGTATTTGTGTTATTAAGTTGACACATTAGGAGGAGCAACATTATAGAAAACAAAAGCAGAAACAAAAGGAGTGTTCACAGTCTTTAGACAAAAAAAAACAACACAAACATATAATTCAGCTGGCCCTATTTGTACATTTCATTATTCCCATAGTCCTCCTCCCAGTATTGTCAAAACAACACCTACTTTTAATAAACGCAGACTAATCTAGTGGTGCAGGAGCATTCTGATGGGATCTTCCCTCTGCTATCTGAAGTTTTAGAGAGCTTTGCCTCTCATGTGCAGAGTTTTGTTTCTCACATGTACTAACATACAGGGATTAAACAATGAAACTGAAACACCTGTCATTTTATTGTGGGAGGTTTGTGATGTATCAAGAGCCACGGTATCCAGGGTAATGTCAGCTTACCACCAAGAAGGACGAACCACATCCAACAGGGTTAACTGTGGACGTAAGAGGAAGCTGTCTGAAAGAGATGTTCGGGTGTTAACCCGGATTGTATCCAAAAAACACAAAACCACAGCTGCCCAAATCATGGCAGAATTAAATGTGCACCTCAACTCTCCTGTTTCCACCAGAACTGTCCGTCAGGATCCACAGGGTCAATAAACACGGCCGGGCTGCTATAGCCAAACCTTTATCTAAAACCAGGTGTTTCAATTTCATTGTCTAAATCCTGTATATTTAATATTTCAGGACATGAACATATACAAATATTGTAGACTTTCCTGTCTACCAAGATTATCATTATGATGGTCAGACTTGTGGGGGTTACATCATGTGGTTGTTGTTTTTTTAATTCAGGAGGTGAGTGCGTTAGAGTGCGAGATCCAGCTCTTGAAGAATCTTTGCCATGAACGTATAGTCCAGTACTACGGATGTCTACGAGACACTCATGAAAGGACTCTCTCTATCTTCATGGAGTACATGCCAGGGGTAAATACCGAACCTATAGCTCATTCTAAGGTGTAATTATGCAAAGCAGTATGTTGTCTGTATTTTTGTGTCCTCTGAGCTGTTTGTGTGGTTTTTTTGTTTCTTTGTGTGTGTGCCCGCCCGCCCACAGGGCTCAATTAAAGATCAGCTTAAGTCATACGGAGCGCTGACAGAAAATGTGACACGGAAGTACACAAGGCAGATCTTAGAAGGGGTGTGTTACCTGCACAGCAACATGATCGTACACAGAGACATCAAAGGTGAGCCACCACTGACCAAACACATATGAGTAGAACACGTTCCCCGGAGCTCTTGGTAAGGACGTGTACAGTAGGGGTGTCACGATACACATAGTAATATTCATTTTTTTCGATACGGGGGGGTTTCGATACGATACGAGTTGTGAATCGAGTACATAAAAAAAAAATTTGAAATTATTTGCTGCGCCGTTTCTCATCATGCGCTACAGAGTTGTAGCCATCTGCAGAGCAGAAGAGAGTTCTGAGACGTACTGTAGTTTCATACAACATCTAGTGACACGGTGTATAACAGGTGTGTTACTATGACGACGCCCGAGCAGGTTTTCGAGCTACTGGGGGAAAACGGCATTCTATTCTGTTTTGGTTAGCCTGCTGGACGATTAGCTGACTGTGAAATGGCTGGTGGAGAGAGCAAGACTGAGCTAGAACAACCAAAATCACCCTCATATCCATCTCCTGTGTGGGAATATTTTGGTTTCCCAGTCAGTTAGAACAATGACGGGCAAAGAATGGTGGACAAAACGGTAACTGTGTGTAAACTTTGCTCAACATGAGTACCAAACATCGGTGCTAATACTTCCAATATGCAAACTCATTAGCGGAGACACCGGCCAAACGTGTCATTTATCGGAGCAAAGAGAAAACACGGGTCGCAGCATTTAAGCTGCCGCTAAAAGTGCCGATAGTGAACGGGCAAAGCTAATTACTCCTGCCATAGAGAAGTTTATAGTTTCTGATTTGCAGCCCTACTCTGTTGTAAACGATCCTGGACTCCGAAATTTGCTGGTAATTAAGCCTCGTTATAAAATTCCATCTCGCGCTCACGTCACCCAGAAAGTAATAGTGACACTTTATAAGGAAACACAGGATCAAATTGTAAATAAACTGGCTGAAGCAAGGTCAATTTCCACATGTACTCAGGTTATCATACTTGTATGGTTCTCTTGTACATTTTTTTTCTATGAAAACTTTTAGTTCCAGTCATCCTTTCCAAAAAGTGAGTATGTATTGGCCTCTGTGACCTCTACATCAAAAATATAAAAGAGAAATTCAAATCATTTTCTTTTTCCATGTTGTATCGAAAATGTATCGTATCATGGAGCAAAAACAGCAATATGTATCGTATTGTGAAATTTGTGTATCGTTTCACCCCTAGTGTACAGTATAATTCCATACATGTTACTGCCGCCAACAATGAAATAAATAATTGCTAGACCAATTCCTTTTAAGCCACGTTTTTTGTAAATTCGTAAAGTCATGTAATTAAGCCCCTTCCTTCTCTCTTTTTATCCCTCGCTCATTATTTCCCTTTCTCATTCTTTCTTGCATCTCTCTGGGCCACTTTGTTCTCTCTCAGGTGCCAACATCCTGAGGGATTCGGCTGGGAACGTGAAGCTGGGGGACTTTGGCGCCAGTCGTCGGCTGCAGACCATCTGTCTGTCAGGGACAGGCATAAAGTCGGTGACGGGCACACCATACTGGATGAGCCCAGAGGTCATAAGTGGAGAAGGCTATGGAAGGAAAGCTGATATCTGGTGAGAACAAGCCCAAAGTTACTTGGAACTTTCTCGTAGTTGTTAGAACCGTGCACCTTTTTGTTGTGCGCTCGCACTGCCTGTACTGGGAACAATTGTAGTTCTTGTATAGGGACGCTGTGCATAGGGACTTTTTTTTTAGCTCCTATTTCAAGGGCTCAGTTTCAAATGACTTCAATTGTTCTCCCAAATTAGTCCCTAGAACTGTTTTTAGAAGCCTGTAAAGCAGCTATAGCCAAACATAATTGAACTAAAATCACTATTAGATGGTTTGCAGGGATCATATTGAATCGTTGCACTTTAAGCTTCTTGAAATTTTTTATTGGGATTTTTGTTGATTGATTCCATCCATGCCAGACAGTCACAAATTTAGGGACTTTGTATGACGGGTGTGACTTGTGTACTGGTTTTATGTGTCATTCATATGAGTAAGCATGTGGAGTTGCATGCCCTCCCCATGTCCATGTGGGTTTACTCCCCACTCAAATAACAAAGAAACGCATTAGGTTAACTGGTTAGTCTAAATTGGCCCACGATTAGTGTGCTGATGTTTGTTGTGTCTGTTGAGATGCAATGTTAGGCCAGACTTTTTATTGCTTGTGTTTTGTTTTTTTTTTGTTTTTTTTGTATTTCTCGGATCCGCCGCAGCACCAAGGGTTAAATGGTGGAAATCGTTGAAATAAAAAAATAAAATAAAATAAAAATAAATTTTTTTTTTTCGCTTTTTCCGCCCTCCGGTGGAGAGCTAACAGTTTTCTTCTGTTCATTTAATTTTTTTTCCAAATTCACTTTAGTTTAATTGTAGGTTAAATACATTTTATAAAAAAAAAAAAAAAAAATTTTATTTCTTCCTCCTTCCTTGTATTGCTTCCACATAGTCCTCGAGAAATTGAATGTGTATTGATGTTGCACCTATCTATGTGCACCTTGTTTTTCCTGGAGATAAGAGCTAAACCTCCATGACCTTAAACTACGACAGTAACCCTTGGAATAATAATTTATTAGAACTCATTTTACTAAGTTTGGATGTGAATCCGTTTTGCCGCTTCTCTTGAATAATGAGAGTCTCTGCTGCAGGAGTGTTGGCTGCACTGTGGTCGAAATGCTGACCCAGCGACCTCCGTGGGCAGAGTTCGAGGCCATGGCGGCCATCTTCAAGATTGCTACTCAACCAACCAACCCTACGCTCCCAGCCCATGTGTCGGACCACTGCCGCGACTTTCTCAAACGCATCTTCGTGGAAACGAAACAGCGCCCCGCCGCTGAGGACTTACTACGGCATGTTTTTGTTCACTAACCCCTCCCTCTAACCGCTGACCAATCAGAGACAACCCTAAGTGTCTGTAGGCTCTGCCCTTTTCTACCCTCCTCCCTGCCCTGCACTTGAACACTCCATAGGATTGGATGGAACAGGGGGAGGGTGTGGCTTAAGCCGGACAGGCTTATCTGTTATGCCTCTGTTGGTAGAGGACAGCATCTGGGAGCAGCTCTAAGAAAACTTTGCACCTTAATTTCACTCAGGGGTAAGTACCCCTAAAGACTAAAATAGTTTTGTTATCTTTGTAGACAGTTTTGTTCTTTTGTCTTTTTTTTTTTTTTTTGGTATCGATTTTGGAGTGGGAGTTTGAGAGTCTGGCCTGGAATAATCCGTAAGGCTGTCTCTTCATGACTCGACCTAGAATGTACGACCGCACCAGAAGAGGCGATGTGCCGTCAAGCTGCTAAGAGAAAAAGGCCACAGGGACTTTGAACTCCAAAGTAACTCCATCAGTTCTCATTTTGTTGCACAGGTACTATAGACCACACACTCGCTATACTGTAGAATTTCACTCCCTACACTGTACTCATATTAGTTATATTGCTCTTTCTGCCAATATTCGACCAGCAGTAGGGCCTGATTTCATTCTGATGCTCTTTCTGCTGCATGGTAGATTTGGCACAGATTTTTATCCCTTCCTGATTCATTTATCTGGGCTAGGAACTGGCTCCAAGATTACAAAGCGACCGCCCAAGCCCCTCGAAACAACAAGTGATTGTTTTTTTTTTTTTTTTTTTCCTGTGAACGCACCACTCCAAATTCACGTTGCAAGCTCATTTCGAGATTGACACTGCCGTTTCCAGAAGCTGCACGTTTTCTTTCCTTTCCTTCTTCTTTTCCTATCTATCTTGTTATCACTGCACGCCTCTAGATTTGTGACTCACTTTCTTTGCGACTGGTACGTCAAGGGTACATCAAGTTAGCACCCAATTCCCTACAGTCGGTCTGCTACAAATATAGTATCACTGAGCACAGCTTTACTCATTGTCCACTGCTGTCTTATCAACCTGACTCGTGACCAGTTCTTTCCATTTTTCCCACCTTCTCACTACCATGCTGCATCTCAGCCTGAGCTCGAGTCGGCTCTGTTCAGTATCGTCAAATTCAAGAAACCCAAAACGTGGACGCTGTGGGGCCAGCTGTTAAAGGCCGTGTGTAAAGGACGATAACTTTAGTATTCTTCGGGTTGCCGTTGGTTTGTTGTGCCATAATGTACGTGAAGAAGTGGTTCGTGTTTCAAATTCTTCAACGGTTGATTTTAGTGTTGTTGTTTTTTTTTTGCATCGTCAGACCTCAAAATGCCCAGTGTGACTTAATGTTCTCATAATCAGTACTTGATTATTTAGTTTTTGGTTATTTTTTTTGTTTGTTTTTGCAGATTTTGGATTAACCTAGGTATATTTCACAACAACATTTGCTCTTTTCTTCTTTTATGAATCCACATCACGCAGTACTGCTGTATTTTCTTAACCCGTGCTGTGAGACACATGGACGTGCTGCCCCGCACTTAGACTGTCTTCAGACAGGAAGCTCAAATCTACAAACCATATGCAATCTGTCGTTTTCCACTTGTTTTTGATTCAGATCAGGACAGGCTTTGGCGACTCTTTTCTGAGCCGTCACAACTGTGTACTTATAGATCTTGCTCCAGTTTCTTCCCACAGTCCAACAACCTGCCCGAGATTAAGTAATCATGCTAAATTGGCCTGATGTGAATGTGTATGATCATGTACTAGTCATAAAATGGCCACTGCACCTGATAATGATCATTTCCGTTCCCACAGGCATTGTCACCATAGCCGTTCATAGTAGTGAGAAGTGATTAAAGTCTGAACAGATAAATTGGATTTCAACTCTTGTTATTTGCAGTGTTGGCACTTGGTCTTGCCCTGAGGTCTAAACAGAGTCTAATAATTTAATACAGTAACACTTTTGGTCCAGGTTGTGGTTTAAGTTTGAGAACCACTGGTTTTGGGTCTTGGCTTGTCCATTGCTATTGAACGCAGTTTCTGTAACGGTAGATCAGTGTCTGATTAGGACTGTGTCTTACTTTTCTTTTCTGCTACAACCGTGCCTAATACCTCTCGATTCTGACTTTCTCGGTGGTACGTGTAACGACCTGGTACTTGGCTCAATTAGGGCTGGAGTTCATTAAACCTTTTACAGCACCACTCCGTTTTCATAATGAGCCTTTTAACGAAGGAGGAAAGTAAATGAGTTTATTTTAGTGTTTTTTAGCTGGCTGTAATGTCTGTAGGCTGGTCTTCAGATCTTAAAGGTGCAGTTTGTTTGGGATTTTAGTCTGTTTACTGCTTCTGCGCCAAAGCGTGATGAAGTAACCAGGCTTCCCCTTTCCCGACTTAACCTTTCTCCTTCTGAAATCGTGTATGTCTTGTAATTAGTATTTTAGATACAGATGGCAGAGGTGAGCAGCTCTTCTCTGGTTTAGCATCCATAAAAAGTCATCAGAAGCCTGAAGCAAAAGAACTAGATC
Source organism: Parotocinclus spilosoma (assembly GCA_033117975.1). Lineage (NCBI taxonomy): Eukaryota > Metazoa > Chordata > Actinopteri > Siluriformes > Loricariidae > Parotocinclus > Parotocinclus spilosoma. Next base: position 2,088,616 of record JAVSBV010000017.1, on the reverse strand, counting down.
ATAGAACAGGAACGTCTGTAACTGGTCACATTTGTGTATCAGACATGTTTGAGCAAACCTCAAATCCCTGTCGGCCTTTCATTCTTCTGAAACAGCCAACATCGATGCTCAGTTCAGTCAGAATGCACCGATGGGACTCGAAACCAGGTCACTACAACGATGGGTTAGGGAATTTTGAAAATTTCAAACTGCATCTTTAAGTCGAATAAAAGGACTTGCCTTTTGTATAGACTTTCGTATATTGAGTTACGGCCGCTATTTGTGTCAGAACGTGGCAAAAAGTGTCGTTTTGCAGGTGTTGGCATCTGCCAGTCTTTAAGAAGCTGTTTTTTGAACATGGAAAGGTACTTACAGCATGGACTCATTGGTACAAAGGGTTTTTTTTTGTTTTTTTTGGTAATGTAACAGTGACAGGGATTCAGTTGTGGATTCTGAGCCCTGTAGTGAATGTTTTGCTCTAGTTCTGAGTTTAGGTGGTACTTTACAGGGCAGAAACCAGAATAGTGTCTGGTTGAAATCCTTCTGCCAGCAGGTGGCTCAGTATTGACACGTACCAGACAGCAACCTGAACATGGCTGCCGCTAGAGCCGTTGATTTATCAGATGCAAACCTTACACTCCAACCAATGTTTACAGCTTGTCCTCCAGGTGCTCAGTAAGTTTCTGTTTACTGCTATTATCTAAGAGAGCCTGTCTTTAATTTAGCATGGGTAATTAAAGACCGCCTGAAATGAAAGCAGGATCTTTTTAATCTTATAACGTGACGTTTCTTCTTATAGCACACGGTTCACACTCCAGTCATCTTCCATCCAAATTCCATGGCTTATAAAGGCTTTTCGAATCGGCCGAGGCTGAATTCAGTGTTGAATAACGCAGTTGTTCAGTTCAGTAGATTTTTCCAAGTGGGTATTTCCAGTCGCAGTGCACGTGCAGGAAACGGCTCTTATTATTCATCATTGCCATTATCATTGTTCCATTAAACTTAGTGAATATGTACCAACATTACAACCTTAAAAACAAAGCTCCAGCTCACTGTCTTTTTTTTTTTCGTTTGAGAAGCAGCTCCTGAGGCCTGAACGTGCAGGTTGCACGGTGTTCTCGAAAGATATAAAGATATCAATTGTTGTGTGCATGCCATGTAGAACTTCCTCCAGATCTTCAAGGGCACTTGAACATTGTCTTCTACAGTCATAATGCTAGTGATGCGGCCAGATAAAAAGTCTTTACCAAAACTGAACTTTAAACATGCTGAGCCAAAATGGAAACTAAAGTCTGTTTGTATTATTTAGTGTTTTTTGACGAACACAGTTCGATTATTGATACCTCACATAAATATCGTTTATATTAATTACATATGACTTGTTTATTTCCTCTGGAGATCGTGTTCCTCTGTGAACGGGCTCATTTGAGAGAAGTAAACAGATCTGAATTAGTTACTGATGTTTATCACCGTTAGGTAACCACCGCATCGTCTGTTTTGCTGTAATTCCTGACACCTGTTTTTGGCATTGCACATTTCTTTCCACACCTTCTCACAATTTTACAGGCCCCTCATGTCTTTCCCTGGACCATTCGTGACCATTTGCCGGCATATTGGTGTCCATGATCACATCCCCTGCTATTTAAACCCCTTGTCTGAAAGTGTTCATCGTCTTGTTCATCTCTGCTCTCTGGCCCAGCCTGACATGAACCTGTGTTCAGTAGAAACAAAAGGTGTTTTTTTTCTTTTTCTGCCAAATATTTCTGGCCAGAACATCTGTGCATCTTTACATAGTAGTAATCGGTATTCTTGACTACCGAAGACAGTTATTGTACTTTTATGTCTCTGTGTCTTTAATTCTATTGCTCTTACTGGTCAGACGCAAACATAACTTCCTTCTGACCAGTAGTCACTGATGCCTCCCATTTGAACAAAGCACTTTTTTTGGACCTTTATCACTTTTCTGTATTGCCTTGGATCCCGTTAGGTTGGATGAACTTGTAACAGTTACCATTCCTCGTGCTGTGCTGTAATATCATTCAAGATCCATTCTGAGTCAGAACACAGGGCCGCAAGTCCGACCGTTCCTGTAGTTTGTTAGCCAAGATTTAAGTGCCACTTTTCAAAACATTAGGAATTGTGTTTTTGAGATGAAAGGGGGGAAAAAAAAAAGCATCGTTTGCTGTCGTACTTTGTGGGCAGGCGTTTGTAGTGTATGTACAATTGTACAATCGTCTGTCCTTTTGATGTTGAAATTTTTGCACATTTTTGAGACCATAATTTGTACACTGATTTTAATACTTACACCAGTGAATGTTTGGCACATGTTGAGTGACTGTGGGATTGTGTTTGTGCGAATGCTTTTGTATGTATTGACAAATGACAGTAGTGTGTAGGAAATGGTAAGCTCTGCTAGAATGTACTGCGTGGGTTACTGGCAGCACTGCACAGGTGTTTGCTTGTACTTGTACTCGTACATTCTCATGCCTCTTGCTGAAGCGCATCCTGCCGGGCTGAGCCAGCTGCCATGTTGCCTGCGCATCTTTACCCTGTGTTCACACTAGCGAGCAGTTTTGTTTTTCTATGTAAATGTGCTGCGTCATCAGATTGTCGGATTGAACGTTTTTAACGGAGGTTTTCTCAATTTAATGGACAAAAGCAGCAAAAACAAATGGTTGCTTGACCACAAAACTTAAGACTGCGTTAACAAGGATGTTTTTCATCCGTTAAACTAAAAAAATCATGGCCGTGTGTTTAGGACTCGTTGCAGCCACTGTATTTCCGTCGTAGGGGAAAGTAATGTTATTTATAATATTAATTGGGTATGGGTAGGGTTCCTGCAAGTATGAAATCCGTAGAAGTCAAAATGTACATTTAGTACCAAATGAGATAGACCTTCAGCAGCTGGGCTGAGGACCACCACCTTCAATCCTAAGCCCGGGTATTTTCCTAAAAAAAGATTGGGGTGACCTATATAGGTCTAGGAAAGAAAACCTGATCATAGAGGAGGAATTAAAGTACCTTGAGACTTAGGTAGTGTCTGAAAGAGGACAGTTGTGGGTTCCTACACAGGTTTGCTGATTACTCTCCATGACGGGGTGTAGAACTCCTTCATATCGAGAGGTTTTTGGGTATCACACAGTAGCTCCAGGAATATCCAGTGCTGATCCAGGACCTGCCACACCGGCTCTATTTCTCAGAACATCAGGGAATCCTTTATGAGGAGCTGTGACTTGGGAGATATGTGTATGTGTATATATATATATATATACACATACACATATCTCCCAAGTTCAAGCCAAGTGAACGACCCAGTAGGATTTAATGATGGCGCTGTTGTGCTGTTACCCGTGTAAACATCAGGCGCAAACCGTTAACCATGACACAGTTACTCTTTGCAGTAACTCAGCAGTTACTGTGCCAGTCTTGATACCAGGATCTCGGTGAAATCAGGATCAGGATGTTTTCAAACGCCTCACCTTTAACGAAACAATCAGCCGTAGTTGGTTTAGAGCACAAACATTCAGGACGACGGTCCGACGAATGTCTACAATCCAGATCCTGTCTGTACCGGCAGTGCGTATTTATTTTATGGGGCATTATGCCAGACTTTTTTAATTGCTTGTTCCTCGGCTTGCCCCTACTTAAGAATCTACTGAAAAGAGAGGAAAAATAATAAATCTTTATTTTTCAGCACTTTTCAATTTCTTGAGGACTATGCGGAATCAATACAAGGAATACATTTTTATTTAAAAATAAAATGTATTTAATCTACAATTAAATTAAATTGAATCCGGAAAAAAATTGAATGTACAGAACAATACCGTTGGCTCTCCACCGGAGGGTGGAAAAAGCTAAAAAAAAAAAAAAACAAACAAAAAAAACATTAAAATTTTTTTTTTTTTTTTTTTTTTAATTTAAACTATAAGTACTGCGGCGGATCCGCAAAATATAAAAAAATAAAATTATATATATATATGTCTTTGTATGTATATATGTGTGTATGTATGTGTATATATATATATAATTTTATTTTTTATTTAATTTTTTTTTGTATTCTTCAAATATGATCGTCGGCGGATCCGCGAAACTAGCAATAAAAAAAAGTCTGGCCTTAGTATCAATAGATATAAATGTTATGGGTCCCCTGAAGTACAGTGGTTTTGCGGTTTGGGACGCAGCCCGAGATGCTCGTAGGCGGCTGGCTACAAAGCGATCCTGAAAAAGCGGTCCTTGTGAATGTGACCTTATTGAGTCGTATATTTGGCGCTAGCATGCTGCAGAGCATCCAGACAAGTAACAACGCTGCTCCCTACACAGCCACGAGAGACGAGCCTCGTCACGATTGTCCCGTTGCATTACAGTGTGAATTCAGGGGGAGTCCTTTAAGACTTCAGTTGGATCGTAAATGGCGTCTGCTTCACTTATCTCCAGGGCCTGCTTCCCAGTGAGGTTCATTGTGCCACTGCTGCCACTCCTGAATGCACTTTTGTTTGTTTGTTTGTTTGTGTGTGTGTGTGTGTGTGTGTGTGTGAAAGAGAGGCCTTTTCTGATTCGAGTATTTACAAAGGACTGTAAAACTAAAAAAAAAAAAAAAAAAAAAAAAAAAAAAAAATCATTAAAAGATTTTAAAGAGTACACATCTGATACAGATCTCCTGTATGTTTGCTTTGTCTATGGTATGAAAAAGCCATGTTTATAATTCAGTTTGGTTTGTGACCAATAAGCCTGTTTATATGAAATCTGTATATCAGTGCTACGCATCTGTTTTTTTATATATATTTTTATTTTTTTTTTAACTCAAGATTATATGCATGATAGGCATCCGAATGGCCCGAATGGATTTTGCGTGTCCTGCTGTCAGAGCAGAGCCGATTGGACAATTTACTGGACATGATGAGATTGCCTGTAATGGTTGGCACTTTGTATAGTGTTGCTAATAATTATGATCATGAGAATAATAAAGATATTTATTTCACATTTTGTGTCCTGGTGTTCATTGAATACTCCGTGTATCCATCATCATCATCACTTTCCAATTCAGTGAGTTCACACCGGGTACCACTCGGTCGGTTTTGTGTCTGTGACCTGAGTTTAACAGGGCTGCTGTTATGCTTGTCGCATAATAGTGAAGTTACCTAATGGCCTAAACTATTGTTTGGTCAAAATCCTTCTAGCTGAACTTAGACGTAAAGGAGTGAGCTGATTGAGCAAAGTCAAAGTGACAGCTCAATTCAATGTGCGCAACAAAACGCTGAGGATCTTCTACCAGTCTGTTGTCGCGAGTGCTATCTTCTTCTCTGCAGTCTGCTGTGGAAACAGTATCAGAGAAGGACACAAGAACAAGCTAAACAACTGATCAGGAAGGCTGGTTCTGTTCTGAGCTGCTCATTAGATGGTTTTGAAGTGGTAGTCGAAAGAAGGACACTTAGCAAACTCGCTAATATTCTGGACAACACATCACACCCTCTTCATGACCTTTATTATCTTTTTATCACTAATTTAATCTTGTTCTCTGTGCTCTTGTTCGAACTGTGCTTCTGTAACACAAATTTCCCTCAGGATTAATAAAGTTATCTATCTATCTAGGGTCTATTTCTATAGAGCTTTTACAACGGAGCATTCTCTCAAAGTAGCTTTACAATATATAATCTAATCTTAAAAGGCCAATCCCAAGTTGAGTAAGCCTAGGGTGACAGTGGAAAGGAAAAACTCCCTGAATATAGAAGGAAGAAACCTTGGGAGGACCAAGACTCAAAA
>JAVSBV010000017.1:2028143-2039267 GCA_033117975.1 Parotocinclus spilosoma | reverse complement strand
GTTTAATAAACATTTAATATGTTACATAGCACGTCCCGTCTTGTAACATAGGGCATGTTCGTTTAATCGGACCATCCCGTTATGACCAAAACGATCGCGTCCCGATGTGGTCCCATTAACCGGAATCGACTGTAATAAAAAAAAAAAAGATCATGACTAATGTCGGACGTGTGCAGCTTCAGGGGAAGTTCGAGCAACTGAAACGTTTGCACGCGGAAGAGAAGAACAAGCTGGACGAGAAAAGAAAGGCTCTGGAGGACGAGATGAACTCCTTCAGCAAAAAGAAGGCAGCGGCCGAGCTCCTGCAGGGCCAGTCGTTCACAACCAACTCCAACCTCAAAAAGGACAAGGATCGCAAGAAGTAAGTGACGTTTCAAAAATTGTCGACAAGATGTCGCATAGTGTTGTTATACCACTAAGATTTGCACAGTCCTGTAAGTCTGATAACTGATTATCAGGCTGGATGATGTCATGGATGCCTTTCAGTACATTCATCATTCCATACCTGTATGCTTTACATTATGAATCTGTCAGCAGTGAGTGAGGCTTAAAGAGCATAGATCGTTAATTAAGGCCAGACTTTTTTTTATTGCTTGCTTTGTGGATCCGCTGACGATCATATTTGAAGAATGCAAAAAAAAAAATTTTTTGGGGTATTTTGCAGATCTGCCGCAGTATTAATGGTTGAAATAAAATGTTAAAAATATATATTTTTTTAGCTCTTTCCACCCTCCGGTATTGTTCTGTACAATACATTTTTTTTTCCAGATTCACTTAAATTAATTTCTTTTTTCCTCCGTCCTTGTATTGATTCCACATAGTCCTCGAGAAATTGAAAAGTGTTTAAAAAAAAATATATATATTTTTTTCCCCTCCCTCCTCAGTAGATTCTTAAGTAGGGACATCCAAGGAACAAGCAATTAAAAAAAGTCTGGCCTAACAGGCAAGAGACATTCTAATTAAATACTACTGTGTTCTTTTCTCTTTCCAGCTCTGGGTTCATGTGAGACGATGAAGACCATTTTGGCTGCACAGACCTATAACCTGAACAGATGCTTTCATCCTGCCAAGTCCTGTTATCCAGCTTGTGTGCATCACCTTCATTTTGAATTATTCCAGTAGATCAGCAGGACTGCTGTATCGTTTGTATAACAATATCCATTTTATATTTCTTTCACTACGCGTTTTTGAGAGTGCTGTCCCTACAGGGTGACGAGCTAGTTCAATTTGTATGGCGTTTGTGTTTATATGATGGGATCGACGTGCCTTTTGATAATGTGCCTTATAAGTTATCTACAGTGGGTTTTTACAGCAGCACTGCTCTATAAGCCAGTAACCTGCTGTTTGTAGTATTTTTGGATTAGTGTTAGATGTAGAGGTTTACACCGATACAAATATTGCCTTAAATATAGTCGATGAATACGACTGCCATTGTTTATCAAGTGCTTCACAACCCCCCCCACACACACACCGGTGCCACTTGTGTTAAAACGGTACTAAGAGTTGGCGTTCTGGATGTTGTTCTGCTTAAGATTCTATCAAAGGCACACTTTTGTCATGATTTATTCTGCCTCTCAGGATAAGGTGTGACAATGTAAAGGCAGCAGGACTTTTTAGTTGTTTGTTTAATTCTATGCAACTACAAATGGCAACCAAAAAAAAAAAAAAACGATTAAGGACCAGCAGAGCTACTGCGCACAGGAGCAAGCTTTGTAAAGACTGTTTAACCAAAAAGCTTCCGTCCTTAACCATAAAACATTTAGCGTGGACATTTCTTAGAAATGTTTTGTATTTGTTTTGTATTTATCTGTACTTCTTATGGGGTGAGGCAGATTAAAGCATGAATAAAATTTGAATTATTAAAAATAAGCCATCTTTTTGTTTATTAGTTCTGTATGCAGTGTCTGTTAAGTGTGTGTGTGTATATATATAAAAAATATAAACCAAAATGTTTGTTTTGCATCTTTAGATTTGGATTATAGCTTCCAAAAAGAAGTACATTTATTTCTGAAACACTCCGATGGATATAAAAAGTTGTAGCATGCACTGTAAGGGTGTAAGTACACTGCTCACAAAAAATCAGGGAGATTTCAAAATAAATTTGAAAAGGATCCAATAGACAATTAATAGGGCTGTTTTTAAAACTGCTGTAGCTCTGTCAATTTTTAAACTATCATCACGAAAATTGGAAGAGTCAGACCTGGCTGTGATGTCACCGGCCATGTCACTTTATATATACCAAAAAAAAAAAATCACCCCATTCATTTTGAATGGCCCCACTTTAGTAATGTCAAAATGGAATGTTTAAACGCACTCCAACAGTCACACACAAGAAATTCTGACAAACTCTGTAACGTAACTTCGGTACAGTTTCACATAGAAACTCAATTTAAACTTTACAATGTAGACATAACCCTTTTCTATCAAAGTACAAAATATCTAATCAGTTGTGTAATTCGTTTCCGAGATATGATAATCTGAGTACAGGAAGTCAGAGATTTTTCCCTATACCTTCCATCATAAACCCGACTACAACACCAGACTAGAACTGACCGGGTCTCAGACCCATGGCTGACCAGAACCCACCGTGTCTCAGCCCACGCTCGACAGAACCGACCGGGTCTCAAACCTGTACTCCCCAATGATCGACCGGGCCTCGAACCCGAGCCAGATCAGAATTGACTGAGTCTTCGACCCACGGCTAACCAGAATCGATAAGGTCTCATATACACACCCGTTACTGGACCCGCACCTTATCAGAGCCTTCAGGGTCTAGGACCTACGCCCGGCCAGAACCCACTGCGCCTCGGACCCATGCCCGATTGGGTCTCTGTCCCGTGCTCATCCGAACTCGGACCGGGTCTCGGGCCTACGCCCGACCACAACCTACCAGGACTCGGGCCAGAACCGACGGCACCAATACAACACATCCGCAGTTCCTCCGGGAGCTGCATTTTCTAGTTCAGTTTACATCTCATGTAATCAAACAACTTTTTGACTTGATTTGCTTTTCTGATGGTCTTGTTTATTAAAATAAATCAAATCCCTTTTTTAATCGCTTCATATTCATTTTGAAATATTCCCTACTGTTTTGTGAGCAGTGTATTATCTGTGGCAGATCCAGTTTCACCTGATAAAGCAAAAGGACATGTAGTGACAAGCAGAACAATTGCATTATCTTTCACTAGAGGGCACTGCAACATTTTCCTTCCAATTAAGTGGGTTGCCATTCACCAGTAAAAGTTCCCACAGCCAAGTAAATGACGAGATGCATTATATTTCTATAAATATACTTTTTTTTTTTGACGTGTTGGTTTGGTGGTGTGCCTTGTGATTTTTCTAATGTGAAATATGTGCCGTGGCTCAAAAGGATTGGGAAATACTGCCAGTGTCCTGAGGGCAGACGGGGGACAAGGTTCAAAATGCCTACCAGAGTATAGCAGTCAAGCCAAGTTTACACAATATCATCTTAACTCTAGCAACCCTTCCCAGTGATCAGTAAAGCCACGGGTGCCGATGGAATTCATCCAGATCTCGGCGTGGTACATCATTATTTATACAGTTACCCTGCAAAAGTCAACAAGCTCAAAACAGTCCAGTCTGAGAGACTAGAAAGGTTAAGAAAAGTCACCAGTTGACCAAGGTAAATCAAATTTTTGTAATTAAGTAATAATTATTTTTTTTATCTTCCTGACTGTGATCTGTGAACTACATGCATACTTACTGTTCACAAAAAAAGGAATCTTTAATTTTCCCTAATGAAATCTCCCCTATCATTTGTGAGCAGTGTATATCTGTTTATTCTCCCAAGACACACTTTGAATAGAAATCAAATGATAGGTAAGGGGCGATTAAGGAAAATATTTAATTTTATTATTTTAATTGACTTAAATTACTTAAGTTGTTTACAGAAACACAAGCATCTCCATATCATGTGCCATAACACCAAGTCCTCAGATACTGTTTGCACTGTGTACCGTCTAAACTTTTAAGTCTTAACCCTCTTTATTGGTGTTCGTGGCTGATCATGGTGATCCCTGCAGCTGCCGGTCAGTTTCCTGTAAGTATAATTGCTGTAGGTCTTATCAGCGTTTTCTGATGTGTACAGGCTGATTAAACATGATGATAGCTGTAAATGATTGGTCCTCTTCCTCCAGGAGTTACAGAGAACGTGTGAAGATGACCAGTGTGAATAGGCTTAGCTGTAACACACAACATTTTTTTTTTTTGTTCCACACAAAATCTTAAAGTAAGTACAAAAAAAAAATTTTGTTCGATTACGCAAATGAGATGCAAACAATTATCGTGATGGAGTAGTACGTGGTGCATTTATAGGGGTGAACAGAAGCATGTTAAACTGGACCAGAGTGCCCCCACATTGACTGTTCAGTAGGGTGTATGATCACTCAAGAGTGCCAAAACACACTGACTGATGGGGCATGGACAGAATCAGATTACCCAACAGTTTCCATGGGATAAGCTTCGTATTAATTTTGAAATATTTCTTCATTTTTGTGAGCCGTGTGTATCACAGCGATCCGCTAATAACACCAAAACTGTTGCACCTTATTGATTATGTAACAATAGCTTTGCAACCGAATTCCCCTTTGGCTGTGCAGCCATTCGGTTTCCTTCAGGACTTTACACTATTTACACTAGAAAATTAGGCTAAAACATTGTTTTAAACAATAAATGTGTTAGCAATGCAGAATCATGTATCACCTCACCAAACCCACTGGGGTTTGTTCTGGATCCTAACATGTAACTGGATACGTTTAATAACTGGTCAAATAAATTACTTATTTGGGAAAAGAGGCTTTTGAGTGACTCACCAATAAGTGCACAGTGTCCACAGAGGGCCATGTTCTGGGCTCGGACAGCATCCTTGATGCGATCCACCTCCTGTTGGTAGAGTCTCCGGTCTTGTGCTGCACCCTCTTTGGCCTGTCTGAGTAAACCTTCCAGAGCCCTTAATCTCTCCACAGTTGCACGCAAACGTCTCTCCATTTTCGGCAGCTCACAGCGCAGATCTGCATTTTCCCGAACCGACTGCCGGGCGAGTTCAACCAACAGCACGTCATGAACACGTATGAAGAACCTTTACCAAAAACGATTATTCAAATATTGCACAAGTCTGTTATTAACTGAATCTGGATCTACCTGCTTATGAACTTGAGTGAGCTGGTCTAGACTGTTCTCCAGAAAGCACACCTTCTGTTTTTGGAACGCAGTACTCCCTCCTTCCTCATGGTCCAGTTCAGGGATCTGGAAAAAACCCTAAAAAACATGAACAGGACTACAGGAGACTGATTAACGTGTCAACAGCTTTAACGGCAAGTTCTCTTAGATCTAACTTTATTCTTTAACATTATGCCTGTTCAGTAGATCTGGTAACCAAGGTTAAATTATGACATTTCATAAACATTAAGGCAGTACCTTAATGCAGCTCTCTGGCCTAACACAAAGCCAAATGTGAACATAAACAGAACTACACAAACACACAACTATAAAACATTATGACTAACTGTGCTACTCCTGAGCAAAAAAAAATGGTCCTAACAACAAGTAATTGGTCAGCAATTGTTGTAAGAGTGTACTCATGAGATCATTTGCTTTTCAATGCTGAAGTGAGCTGATGGTCTTCTGGAGCATAAAGATAAAAATCTGAAAAAACCCCTATAGACAATATTTGGTATCACATTAATCAAAGTACCTGGAAACAATTTACTCATTAACTGTTCTACTCATGGAACCATTTTTATTTAACAATTTTGGGTTTGCCCTCAAGTTTACTACTCAAACAAGACTTTATTTAAATTTTGCAAGATCAATAGGCCAATAGGATCAAGTCTCCAGGGTAGATGTGTAAAGCTTGCACTTTTTTCTTACTGGCAAAATGAGTAAATTAAGCTGGGAAACAGGTTTAATGGGTTGGTTTTAAGCTATAAGATAAGTCAAAACATTTCAAATGGAACAATTTATATAAGCACTGTGTATACATTATTTATAAAAACCCCCTTGTCCAGATTGACAAATCCATCAAAATACGATCCAAGTAACTGAGAATTTAGGACATTGCTCAAGAACCCAAGAGCGACAGGTTGATAATGGAGGAAGCTCATGGCCAATAGTACAGGTCCATAACACCAAACTCACCACTGTCTCCTCAAAGCCACTCATCTCCTGACTGCATAAATCGTTCTTCTCGTTAAACACCCTGTGAATAATACATTATTTGTGTTGTTCACCTCCACATTTCACACTGCAGTTTCTCAATACGTGATTTGTGGACGTTTTAAACAGGCATACATTAATGTCTGTAGCTTAAGATCCTTCTCCTGCTCCTGTATCCTTAGACCTTCACACTGAGCTTGCAGTTTCCTCTGCTCCAGCAGTAACCGGTTATTCAGTCTAAGAAGGAGAATCGTTTAAGCCACCATTTTGTAACAAGTGTGAGAAGTTACAAGTGTGTCGTTTTTACTCCTTGAGCTCCTCCAGTCTCCTCTGTTTGTTACCGAGCTCATCTCTCAGGTCCCTCAAAAGCTTCTGAGGAGTCTCAGTGTAGAACTCAGACACAACATTCTGTTAAAACATTTTGTTTAGTCTTCAAAACGTATGTGATCGTCTGTTATATTATGTACGCAGACTGACGATACCTCGGTCTGTTGCGTCTGACTTGACTCTTTCTGCTTTGCAAAGACAGGAAAATCCAGGTTGCTTTCTAGACAGAGTAAACAAGAGATACATTCTCCAGCTAATATTAACAATGCAGCTACAAGATTAAGAATAATTCGAGCCATAACAGTAATTGTGGTTCTTTATACATTTTCAGATGTCAACATTGTGTGATGCTGTAGCTCCACCAATTTTCAGTCAGTATTTCCTCTTAGAGCTTTCGACATATCGACACGGGACAAACACCGAAACGTCGGAGATGTTTGAGAGAATGTTCAGGAGAAGTGTGCTTGTTCATAGCTAAGAGATATCTCGAACTATGCACCTGGTGCCCCTGATTTTCTGGCACAAAAATCCCATAAACAATGAATAGGGCTGTTTTTAAACTGCTGTAGCTCGGTCAATTTTTAAGCTATAAACACAAAAATCGGAGCAGTTGGACCCGGCTATGATGTCACCGGCAAAGTTCATTTTCAAAGTGATCGGAAGCTCCGTCCATTTTTTATCACTCTTTAAGAAATCTCCCCATTCATTTTGAATGGCCCCACTCTAGTGATGTCAAAACCGGGACTCGGACTGGAGCTTGACCGGAATCGGCCGGGTCTCAGACCTGCCCAGGCCAGAACCAACGGCACCGATGCAACACACATCCGCGGTTCCTCCGGGAGCTGCATTTTCTAGTTATTACTGTTATCTTTACTATTAGTCATTATTAATGCTACACTCGAAGCATTTGGGCTATAGCCAGAGTGGCTGCATAATCTGGATTTCTAAGTGCTGTGATTTTCTAAGCGCGAAAAGTTTGGAAGAAAGCAAATCCAGAGCCCTGTACGCCCCCATTCCTCCCCGGCCACACTTCATTCAGGCAGGTACAGCTCGGTTAGCCAAACAAACCGTTGTGAATGTAAACAGAGCATAAAGATAAGACGCCGAGAACAATGAGTGTGCCAGGACTATATCAGCTTCTGACAGCAAGGACAGGTGAACTGGCCGGCTCTGCCTTTGTTTGTTTAAAGGCGTGTTTAAAAGTCTCTGTGAAACAAGATTAGCAGATAAATCCAGTCTCGGCTCAGGGAGTGGTTAACATAAAGAAGGCATTCGTAACCAATGCGTGACCTGAAGTGCGAGTGTGTGTGCGTGTGTGAATGTTGCAGGAAGTCATGTCTATTCACACCCTGATGGAAGTACACAGGTATGCCCTGAATGCGTACACAAAAAGCAGCCGAGCGGACCGTCTCATGGCGTCCTGATAACAGATACGCCGTATCCGCTACACCTGCACGTTTCTGCCCCCCCCCCTTTATAAAGGACACAAGGGTACCACGCGCTCACCTGACACCATTACGAAGGTTTTTAAGTCGTGCATTATGTCATATTTGACTTGCACACGGCGGGATTCCGAAAGGATTTAAGCCCGGTTGTAAAAACATGATCTCATCCGACAGGATTCAAAAAAGGTTTACACTCCTCGCCGCTTGTGCTAGCCAGATAGATAAGAGCTAACCTCAGACATTCCTGAAACGGTTTTAAACTCGATTCATAAATAACACGTAATCCAGGCTAGCATGACTCAATCTCACTCAATTCTAAAGGGATTCTGATTCTATTCCTAGGCTGTTGGACAGGATTCCTGTGGGATTTTAAGCCATGACCAGTCCTGAGCTGATCCGAGAGGATTTCTGACAGGAGTTTTTCCCTCATTAGAGGTAATGACAGGATTTGCAGAAGCCCGAACCTCTTTGGGTGACATCACTGCATAAAATTGTCAATTAAATCCATTCAGAAGGTTTGTGTCTGAGGTAGGGTTGGGTGATTTTGATTCTGGTTGTCGATTACAAGTTAAAAATGAGCCATTTTTTATATAAATGGGGTCGCGGGTCAGCCGGTGCCCACCCGGCAACTCTGGGCACAAGGGCAGTAAGTACCCTAGCTGACGTGCCAATCCATCACACATACACACACACACAAAGTCACACACTAAGGGCCACTTTAGAGACACCAATTAACCTAACACACATGTCTTTCGATTGTGGGAGGAAACCGGAGTACCTGGAGTAAACCCAGGCAGACACTGGGAGGACGTGCCGACTCCACACAGTAAGGACCTAGGCCGCCCCACCCTGGGATCGAACCCGGGACCTTCTTGCTGTGAGGTGGCGGTGCTACCCCACCGAGCCCCGGTACCGCCTTAACTATGTTTAGACATTATTCATTTATAATTAGTTCATTATTATTACATTATTAAGCAGCAATCTTAATTTTCCGATCCCTGATCCAGCCACTTTTGCTGATATCGGGACCGATCTTTGGATCTGACATCAGATCAGAATCATCTAGAATTATTATTTTTTAAACGGGTATCCAGTTCTTGGATTATTGAAACCGGTTCTAAATAGATAATGAATGTTTTTTAAAACTTTAAAAGGTTTTTAGTGGAGAACCGATGCACTACTACTAAAGTAACTTGGATTAAATAATTACCGATATGCATATATTCTTACATTATTTGATTTATATGTTATTCATTAACTCGTTTCAATAGAAATAAAAACTTACAGTTAACATCTTGGCCACCCAAGAAAGTTTGGTCCCTTTTTGAGCCAAGGTTTTTTTCCTTACCACATTTAGTGAGTTTTTCCCTTGCCACTGCTAACCTTAAAATATAAAGGTGTGGTTTTTGGCACTGTTCGGGGCCAGGTCATCGTCATTCCAACGAGATTCCATCTCTGTTCGGTTCGCGCGTCTGACCACCGGCGTCCTTGCGCACTTCCGCGTTCCCGAGAGATAGTGGTAAAGTTCCGGGGGCTTTCAGTGCCGATGGACTGGTATGGGCGGGTAACCCCCGAGGTATTAAGTTTGTTAGGGGCACTTTAAGGGGTTTTCCGGTTCCGTACTCGTGCTTTCGAGCTCATGCTCGCCCTCTGGCGCTTCGGCGTCCTCTGCACTCTTTAGAGCAGCTACCCGGTAGTGCGTTACAAGTGTCCCGGTTTGGCTTTCATTTAATTGCATGCACATTCGAGCTCACGCTCGCTCCCTGCCGTTTGGACTGTCTACGTGCCTCGCCATTTCAGAGACGTCCCAAAACCGTGCTTTCTGCACGTCTGCCACGACTGGCGCTTTGGCGCCCTCTCGCAGCCAGTTCGCGCGACAATGGCGTGCCACATTATCCTTTTGTTTTTTGTGTTAGGAGCCTTACGCTCCGCTCTTCATCCCTTATCAGCTGTTCCATATTATTTCCCCATTCTTATTATACGTCGTGGGATACGCTCATCCCCTGGGTCCTAAATAAAAACCTACCACATCTCGTAACAATAAAGCTGCTCTGAGACCAAGCCCCATTATATTCAAACTCAGATTTATTTCTATAGCGCTTTTTATAACAGAGCATTGTCTCAAATCAACTTTACAGTCTTATATTATCTTAGAAGGCCAATCCCAAATTGAGAAGGCCTAGGGCGACAGTGGCAAGAAAAAAACCCTGAATATAAAAAGGAAGAAACCTTGGGAGGAACCAAGACTCAAAAAAGATCCGACCTTCATGAGTGGCCTAGATGTTAACTGAAAGTTGTAGTAATAGTAAAATTAAGTAAATAATGCAATTTAGGTTATTAATAAAATTCCAAATAAATAACGATTTAAGATAATGATTATAAAAAGTGCTACAGAAATAATTCTGACTTGACTTTGCATCCATATTCGCTAAACAGAGGAAAGGAAATGAAGACTGACTACTGAAAGAAACCATTTGATTTGGGCACCATGTTTGCACGATCATCTGTAATAATATCTATGGTGCATTATGGTATGATCCACCTACAACTGATACACCTACAACGGATCGTCTTACAGTAAACAACACAAGCACTTAACTGTTAAGGGCTTTAAACTTTACACTTCTGATTAACAGTGCACTATTTTAAACCATCGCATGCTTTTTATTCTGACTGGAATAAGCCAGCCGCTCTGAGACTCACCCGGAGAAATCTGTGGACAGGACACCGTAGTTGAAGATGAAAACTCTGCTGACCTGACAGGCGGTGAGGTAACCCATTGCTACAACCATCGAGTACCTAAAGCAAAACGACAGTCAGTTCAGCATGCAGAAGCTCTGGCTAAAAATAATGACAACAAATCATTTTTATAGGTGCTGGTCACCTTTTATAAAATATTTTCAGTCCCAATCACTGTTTCCTGTGGAGAAATCTGACAATCCTACACCTTAATTAATTCATATTTTGTATGCAACATGATTCACTAATTTATTATTAATACTATTATTATTATTATATTTATTAATCCATTTTTATTTATTTGGTTATTTACCTCTTTTTCCTTTATTTATTATCGTTATTATTATTATTTATTTATTTATTATTTATTTATTTATATATATTATTTTTTGTTTCTGATTAAGTCGTTTTGCTTTTTTTGTTTCTGATTAAGTCGTTT
>JAVSBV010000017.1:1984979-1996330 GCA_033117975.1 Parotocinclus spilosoma | reverse complement strand
TCAAATAGCAACTCACTGTTGCATGGGACACTTCATTCAGCTTAAGCCAACTTATCAAGCGCATTCAAAGCACCTTAGAGTAGAAAACACATGATTACAGCATGAGCGTACAGCAGGCCAGCATGCAGCCCACACACTCAGCACAAAAAAGGGCTCTCCAGGTCACAACACTGCTTCGTCCAGAGGTGGATGCTTTTCATTTTCTCTCAGGCAGATCGGTTCAAACTGAAAATTCCCATCACACGCATGGCGTATACATCAGAGCAGGCATCATTTACATTACTGTGAGAGAGGGAAAAAAAAAAAGAAAAGAAAAAACGGGTTCAGGGGCATTATTTTTTTCCACATTTTCATTGTGTTTTTCCATTTCTATCAATTAATGTAACGAATATGGACGAAGACATTGTGAATGTGACTAAATTATTAAAGGTGTTTAGTGACTGAAAGAGAATTTGTGGATGTAAAAGAGCACGACATTTCTCATCACTCTCAATCCTTCACTTATGACAGAACCTTGGAGAGGGGAGCACACAGTCCACACTGCATATATTTCAGCACTGGGTGAATCATCCTCGCTCTGGATTTCCTTTTGTGGATGACTAATACTGTACAGTGAAAGCAAATACAGTGAAGCAGGAGGGTATGAAAATGCATCTCTGTACATATAGCACAGGGAAATGAGCAGAACAGAGAAAAAAAAAATGACAAACATGTCTTTCTGTAAACATTGTACTTTCAATGTCTACTACTATGAATTGACAGGATTAATTAAAAGCACAAGCGAGCAATGCAGTGATAATGGTAAGAAAGCACAGCAAAAAGCCAGTGTTGAAAAATAGTATTGTCCCTTGAGAAGACTAGTGAGTGATTCAGCTTCAACTACTAAACCTGTAGCTTAGGTAGCATTTTTCCAAGATATACATACACCATCGCATCAAAATTTAGCTATTCTAGGTCATCGCTTTTACCAAAAATGTTGGTACCCTTCCTTACCAAGTGAACACCCGAAGGCCAGAGCAGAGTGAATGACAGTCATGGACACTGGCCAGAACTGATATTCTGAAGCACAACGAAGAATAATACACACGCATAAACAACGAGGGACATCTCGTCTTACATTCGACAAGCACAGATCAAAAAATTCTGTTGCTGAGGTTGTCAGAAGCCATAGAAATCCCACCATAAAAAAACCAAACAAACAAAAAATAAATAAAAAAAAACAACAGCCTCAACTATCAAGCAGCCCCACTGCCTGGTACATTCACGTTCCCTGTACAATTCCAAAAGGCAAATGAATCAGAAGAAATCAAAACAAAATTACATAATATAAAACAGAAACGGTGCTGTTGATTTTGAAGTTACAGGCCAGAACTTCAGAGGTACCTGAAGGAACATCTTTGGAATGCAGGATGAAAAGAGTGCGCCCTCAGATGTGGGGAGAACAAGCAAACTTGACACAAGTAGCTCCAACCCTCCTGTCCACCCTGCCACCAAGCAACCCAGGTTTGGTCTTACAGCAGGAATTTGAATTCTGATATGGTTGGGTGCCTCACTGACTCCGTAGAAACACTATCTACTTCATTTCTCTGACAGTTCGTGTTTTTTTTTTTTTTTAAAGATATGACTAGGTGTCTCTGTGGACATCTTTCTTCTCCAAACTGGAAGCATCAGCAAGACCGTCAGTGACAAGTCACGTCACTAGTCACGTTCACGTTAAGCCAATTAACCTAATGCTTGTTTTCATAATGTGGAAAAATAACTGGAGCACCCAGAGTAAACCAAGACAGAAATAAACATACAAACTCAAGATCATATCCAAGTTCAGAATCAAACCAGGACCGCCCTTTTAAATTTTAAGACAATATGCTTTTGTGAGCATTTTAAGAATATTGTTAGTGCATAAAAAACTAATGTTCTGAATAAAAGCTTTTTTTTTTTTTTAACGTTTTTTTAAAATTCCGTTCCTGATGCATTTTGTCTGTGATCGCATTAATTGTGATAAACATTGTATCATGAAAACATGATATAGAAAAATAAACATTGTGATGTAATATTTTTACCACTTTGCCCATCCCTAATATGTTAACTGGGTTGGAGGAGCTTAAGATGGCTGCTGTTGTTCCTCAGTTTTCCAGCCGTTTAACACGAAGATCCACAGTGACATAATTGAGACGTTACTGGATCTAAAAATCTAGAAGTCCATTTACTATTATGCTCGCATACTAATATGAATTGTATCATACAGCAGCTAACTAACTACTATGCTGTTCCAACGTGCCATTGTTAATGCACTGATGTTTCTTAACGTGTGTAGCTGTAGACATGTAAAATGGCCTAACCTTTCAGATCCCTACGACACAGGCCTGCAAAGGAACCAATATGTTTTCAAAAACATTAGCCCAAGGACAACTGTTAAAGGGAAACGGATGCAAAATGAACCCTAAAAACCAATTCCCTCATTTTTAGGTGCCTGTGCGTCTTTTGAGCATTGTTAGATTTATGTCTATTTTTTTCAACTGCATAATACAACTTAAATCTCACTCATACTAGTAGGAAATAACAGTTAAATTAGGTGTTTTCCTCCCATACTGGGAAAAATGATGCAAAAGAAAAAAACCCAAAAAATATTCCAAACTGTCTCTGTGGAAAACAGAACATGTATGACTAACAGGCTGCTTATGACTTACAAATGCTTAAATCCTAGGCCTCCCATGGAGGACGGGTCCCATTTTGAGTCTTGGTTCTCCCAAGGTTTCTTCCTTTTACTTACAGGGAGTTTTTTCTTTCCACTGTCGCCCAAGGTTTGCTCAATTTGGGACTGGCCTTTTAAGAGAACATAAGATTGTAAAGCTGCTTTGAGTGTTTTTTTGAATTGAATTGAATCTTACAATCCTCAGTATCAGTTCTAAGAATAGAACCCTGAACCTCGCAGTCAGTAGTCCAGTGTCACAACTGCTGCACCAACACAGTTCAGGACTGGGATTGTACCTTTAATGTTTTACCAGGATTCTCTGAGCATTCACTGAAAGTCATGTCCTCTCATTAACCTGCTGTTCTCTTTTTCCCAGCCGTTACCTCATTTTCTCCACCATCAACCTGGTCAGCAGGAGCTAATTCTATACTGCTGGGGTCATACTACGGTTATCAGTTCATCATCCAATGCAGGTGACGTTACTGTGATTGCAATAATACAACCTTAGATTCATTTTTTGAAGTGAAAGCAACAGTAGGTTTTTTTTCTCCATTCACCAGGGCTGTATTCAGTTAACTGTTACTATAACTCAATTTGCTCTGACCACTAAAAACATAATCAAATTAAACGGACTAAAGCATACCTGACATATCGTGTCCGATTCTTGTACAATTCTCGGAGTGGTGTAGCGACTTGGTGCCGCCAAATGAATGGCGTGAATCTCTCAAAAGCTCCAGCAGTACACTTGGTTTTGCTCGGTTATACCAGATTTCACACCAGTCTAAAGCGTTACACTGTCCTCAATACTTACTGACCCTAATATATGAACGTGTTACGCGAGAACGTACATCCTGGACCAGGCCAAGTGAATTCACTCCCTGACATGTTCAGCCTATTAGAAGCCTGCAAAGGTAGATATGAGAGAAAGAAGGCTGAACATTTTATCAAAAATTTAAACATGCAATTTCAACACACGACTCAATCACCATAAGTGAGATTGCATCTCTTCTGCGTAATCAAACAACTTTCTCTGATAATCTTGTTTATTTATTCGTTATCTTCCGCTTAATCCACACAGGGTAGTGGGCCAGCCGGTGCCCACCCAGCAACTCTGGGTGCAAGGGCAGGAACAACCCTAGATGGGGCGCCAATTCATCGTAGGGCACACTAATCTTGTTTAATGAAATAATTTAAAGTAAAATGCTGCTTTAAAAAAAAATGCTTCATATTCATTTTAAATTATCCCACAATTGTGTATTTAAAAAAAAAAAAAATTCTTCCCTGGAAGAGGGAACCACTGTTCCCTCGCCACTTCGCGGTTCACCTTTTGCGGACTCGGTGCATCACAGGTTTTCAAAAAATATATCGGATTTTCGCTGTTTTGCGGAACTTGATGTGCACATGCGTATTACGTGTGGATTTGATTAACTTTTACATTTAAAAATAAAAAATAAAAATTCACAATTTAGAAAAAATATTAAACGTTAATATTAAACGTTCTGCAAGTTCTACGGCTAAAATAGTGTAGAAATACTTAAATAAATATAGCGTCTCTACATCCTGGAACGTAACCCCCGCGGTAAAAGAGGGAACACTGTATATGATGAGATAAAATCATCTATCAAACTACAGCGTTTTGGGAACAGAGAAATGTTGATACAAACAGAAGGTGGTTCCATATAATAGAACTTCAGCGCTGCTGTTGCTGGTGAATCTGAGGTGAACAGGCTGCTTTTTTCCAAAGGCTCTGGGAACCTTGTTTGGATACATGCCATCGTGGACTTCATAAAGTACCAGGAGATGTTAAATGAAAATCTGGCTGGCTCTGCTAAGAAGCTACAACTAGACCATGGCAGGCTTTTTCCAGCAGAACAATCTTTTAAAACAGATTTCCAAAATCCACACACTCAAAAGTCATGGTTCAACGAGGACAAAAACCAAGCTTTTGTCATGGCCAACCCAGTCCCTTGGCCCAAAAGTGAGCGAAAACTTGTGGTTTGAATTCTGTATTGGGGAGTGTCTCAGATTCCTTGCTCTGCATTTAATCAATATCAACAAGCATACAAAATTAGTCTTAGTGCTGTTTGCCTGGCAAAAAAGGGTCTTAGAAAACATTAAATAAAGATAAACTAAGATTTTGGCCACTGAAAACATTCGGCAAAAAAAGACACACTCAGTTTTCTACACAAACAGAGAGAAAAAAGGGGGTTTGCACCTCCTGCTTTCTACAAAGGGTTTCAAATGCAAACATTTCAACACAAACAATAAAAGAATAAAGATGCGTTGCACGAGAACGATAAGGCTATAAACACCTGAGGGGGGGGGGCACAACAGGACTCAGACTGAGAAGAGGTGGTACAGTGCAGTGAAGGTCTTCTTCAAATGTTGAAAATGGGTCACAAAGCAGATGTTAATGATGGCCAAAAAAGGAGTGATTGCATTTGGCCATGGCAAAGGCCATAGTGTGAAGGAAGTAGCTGAATTTGCAGGTATATTCAACTTTACAGTTAAACATGTCTACCAGCAGCAACACAAATCCTAGTCTACACGAAACTCCCGTCAGAATTTCGGTCGAAAGACAAATCAACTAGGCACGTTTTGGTCAAAGGTGACCAATTTGCTGCCCAGTAAGTACAGTTACAGTACTTTTTGCATCTTTTTCTGCCAAGAATTTTCACATAGCAGGTACTAACCATATATTACAAATCTGGACAGTGAATTCTTGTATGACCTAATGCTGGCCTTTCTGGGCCACTTAAACCCAAAGCACTGCTGCTGACGCCCAGTAGCTACTGAGCGAGAACAAAGACAGGTTAAGGACACAGCCGCATCACTATCAGTGTCACCGTTTTCATTAAGAAGCTATAACACGTTTTAAGAAAGGTAAAAATACAAGTTAGGACTGTAGCGAGATAGTACTGGACCCCATGTGCCTGATTATTATCTTGGACAACACAAAAATTAAATAAAACACATCCCGACGTCAAAACTTGCTATCGAACTCAAGGTGTACAACAAGAAGGCACCCAACAATTGATATGAGGGGAAATAACGGCCGAAAAAGACGACAAAAGATCCGATTTAACATGAATCCTTGGCCACAAAACACAGACACTATCACAGTCATGGTCATGACGTAATTTGGAAATTCCAAGGACGCAGAAAGTCTTCACTGATACATTTTCACTCTGCTGATAAAACCTCAAATTTAGAAAATCAGTCAACTGATTGAACTGTACCGTCATACGATACATACTCCCACAGTATAACGTTAAGAGTCAGCGTTAAGAGACGCCCCAGTACTAATTGACAAATTAACAAATTTGAGGGTTATTTGCTACTAAAACTCCAAGGGCTGTTCTAAATGAAAGAGTTACAGCTGTGCCTGATAGAAGGGCTGAGTCAGGCCTGCAAATCAGCCTGTGCGTCATGATCTCAGTGACAGCTAGGAACGCAAGCAATTACAGAAACACCATGTTCCTAAAGTCAGATTGTAGTGCAGGCACATTTAGCACCATCTACAGATTAAACAGGCTATGTCTAACCAGATTTAAACTCGCTCTTTTAACTGGAAATAGCATATTTTAATTTTCCATAGTTAAACTGAAGACTAAGAGCACAGAAATTTCCATGACCAAAAAGCAAAAACAGAATTCTGATTAAAGGTGGCACAGATGTAATTTGTTAACCCACTATCCACAGTGACACAGGTTTTAGACTCGGCAGTGCCCTCAATCAGGCATGACTGCAAGGGGAGGATGATCAACAGTGACCGCTGCCGACCCTGCAAGAGACTGGCATCCCATCAATGGTGCCCTTACTCTTGCACCCTGTCTACTCAGTGACCCAGAGCAGGAAAAAAACAAGAAAAGGAAAGAAAAAAAATTCAAATCAAAAGTAGCCAGGGTCTACGGTGTCCTGAGTAACACTGAACATGTTTACATGAACAATGTGCATTCATAATAATCGAATCAAAATCATCTTATTAGAGTGGTCATGGTTAAGTGGTCAAGTCTTTTGGAATGGTTTCCACTGACCTTACGCTTGTTTCCCTAACAGGATCTGGCAACCCCGTTGTGGAGTATACAGTATATGCTTAAGGAAATTAAGAATCATTATTTCATTATTAAAGTCGGACATCCACATCCATCACGTGAGATTATTGGGTGGTCGCAAAGCAGAAATCCGATTATTGCCCAAATCATGTAAACCCGGAGCTTTCCCATTATGTGATAGCTCGATCGGATTACTTTCCAAATCTGATTTTCTGCAGTTATTGGATTATTAAGTGCATGTAGATGCACTCACAGTGAGCGTCTACCCCGCCATGTTAACCCCGTTATTCTACATTTAGCAAACATGTCTTGTTCAGGAATATTTCAAATAAACCCCATATAAAAACTCTGTCAATGTTCGAAGCTCACAGGACGATTGAGCATGAATTAATTTCTTTTTTTGTTACTTAATTCTGGATTTAAAAATGTGTGAAAAGTGCTGCAGTCAGGCAAAAGTCGTCAACTGTACTGTAATCTATGTGGTAACAAGGACTGCCTACGAGCAGTCAGCAAAATATCTAATTACTAAATCAGGCACCCAGTGGTATTTCCAGATTTATCTTTAGATTAGATATCTAGTATAAATTAATATAAGCCTGTGTAACATTAATACAGATCACTTAAACGCTGTTATGCATTAAATGCCGATGTGTCGTCATTAAATTGTCACCTATCATTGACACAGCAGCCTACAATGCAGTGTTTCCTCTGTACATGGCAGGTCATTGTGAAGAAATTTGCATCGGGGGGGGTTTTATGCGCCAAACTGACTTGCATCAATTCGAATTCAATCACTGATTGTACACGGTTGATATTCTTCTATTTAACAGCTTTATTAAATTATTAATAATATAATTCAATACATTTGGGTTCAGATGTATACCTTAACGCTTTCTAGTCGGATTGAGCTATTCATCCATTTGATAACTATTGATGCTCCATGTAAACGTAGCCACCGAGTTTCCTTTATGTAGAACTAAAAGTTATTTATTTTGCGCTTTTTACAATGGAGCATTGTCTCAAAGCAGCTTTACAATTTATCTTAAAGGGCCAATCCCAAATTGAGCAAGCCTAGGGTAACAGTGGCAAGGGAAAAACTCCCTGAATATAGAAGGAAGAAACCTGGAGAGGATTAAGACTCAAAAAGGGAGCCGTCCTCCTTGGGTGGCCTAGAGGTAAATCGAAAAATTAAGTTGTAGGAACAGTAAAATGAAGTAAATAATACTATTTGAATGAATAATAAAATTGTAAAACAATCACAGCACCGTTACAAACTGACACTAAAGGTACATAACATAAGTGACAGCTGGATTGTACGGCTAGTACATTGTACATGATCTGTAACACTAATACTGTTAACCGCGCTAAACATATAGAACACTGAGCTGCCAAAATTAACGTGACAACAGATTACCCCGGCGCCAGAAACATCACAGCGGAAGAAATGTGGACGGAATCGAATCACAGCCCCTGTCAGTTTAGGGTTCAGGTAGAGGGGGAGCGCCCACCCCCCTCAGAAGTTTGAATGGTCATGACTGATTTCTGTTTGAAGTACAGACCCTTTGGGATTGCCACTAAATGTGTACCAACCGTGATTAAACCCACTGTAAAGCATTACAGTACTGAAGCGAATCAGAAGATGATGGGACACACCGGGGAGTGTTTCCTGTCTAGCTGAACTGTCCTTGTGAGGAATAACAAACATCGTTTTGCATACAGCGTGTTTTCCATATCTAACTGTTAGTCTGGAGGTGGTGTGATTCGAGAGGAACTCAGAACACACAGAACACACTCCTGTTTGTAACATCGTGTTAATGATCGAGCAAACAGCTGTGCATGAACACAACAATTACAAGTCAAATCAGATCCGATTAAAAATAGGATAAGCTCGAATCCTCGGGTATAGACCGATTGTTTTAATAACGAATAATTGTTAGCTCGCAGGCTGACCCAGCCAGCTGGTCGGTTGGGGATTGATTTGGGTATTGTGATGAGTCCATAAACCATATGGACTGACAATAACCGCACACGACGTTCATCTGCCCTGGTTGGACAGCCTCTAAAATGGTTAGAGCATTAAAATAATGGAACCAGAGTAACTGACAGGTTTAGGGTTGAGTTCTAGGAGTGATCAGTTAGCTACCTGGAACTAGACTGGTCGAGAAGCTAAAGCTTTCAAGCTAGCCAGTTATCCCAACCTCAGCTAACGTGATAAGCAGAAATGATCAAAATAAAGCTCTTCTAAATAAACACATCCCACTAAAGAAACACGGAGAGGTTACGAGAGGATTCGGGCCACGTAACGTTTCACATGTGCTATAATCACAGGAGGATCGGACAAAACGATCAGCTTTAGTAGGGCTGGAAAATGAAGTCGACACCGACAGTAGCTACAACAAATAAGGGAAAAAAACTGCTGCTTAGCGCCGCTGGCTAACATTCATTATGCTAACAGCTAGCTCTGGGTGGCCTGACCTGTAAGAGAAAAAAAAAACACGAATATTAAAGACAACAAAAACAAGTCCGATTCGATCCGAACCATACCTCCTTTTTATCCGCTCCATGATTTCCAGTAGGACCCGCGGAAAAAGCCAAGTTTATCCAGTCGGCGCGGCTTGATTTGAAACTAGGAACCACAGAAATGTCTCAAACCAGGGGAGAAGAGGGCTCAGTGCTAATGCTAACGCTAGCAGGCTGCGCTAATGCTAGTGCAGCTGAGAGGGAGAAACAGGCTTGAGGAGAGGACAGGCTTTCAGATTTCTCTCCCTCAAATCTCTTTTTATCTCCTAACAGCCGTGCCACGCATAGTTCCGACTCCGATTTAAGTCCCGGGGAGCTTCGCAGTGAAGGAAAAGTGCGTCTCTGGCTCGGCGCAAATCGACTCGGTCCCTTTAAATTAAAAATAAAAAGCTTTCCCATCAACTGGATTTTTGCTAAGCTGCTATCTTGTAGAGCCGTGAGTCGATTCCGCAAAGAGTCGATTCTCCGATTCTAGATAGAAGTAATGCAGAGTCGACTCCACAGCGATGCAGAGAGCGATTCTATTTATACTGCTCACAAAAATCGCAATTTATGAAGTATAAGTGAAATATCCCCTAACGAAATATCAGCTAATTTATGTTAAGCATTATAATTATAATTATAAAATTGAAAATATTTTGAAATTTAAAAATATTTAATTTGGCAATATTCCATAATGAAATATCCCCTAAATTTTAATCATCAATCAATCAATATTATTATACTAATATATACTTATCATATAAATATGCAACAATATGAATGTCCCAAAAGTACTATTTTAGCAAATGTAGCTAATAACCCTGTTTAGACTTTATTTGGTTAGGGCATGGTTAAAATGGGAACTCTTTAAATGGTGTATGCCTAAAACACCTTAAATGATTCATTGATTTTTTAATAAAAGGTTCATTTAGAGGTCAGAGTCATATGTGTGCAAGTCACAAGCCAAGTGTGGTCCAAGTAATTGTGGTAATATTCCAGTAGTACAAGTAACTGCAATAGATCAAGCAATTCTCAAGTTGTCATATTATGATCAATTATGAGATTCCAGTTTTCACATTTAAATCAGCAAATAAAAGAAAGTGGTCATAAAGAGCTGAACATCTTCAACTTACTGTTGGCTTTCTTGCTGATGTTTGGCTAGACAAAGGTTAGCTTAAAAGACATAGTCCTGACCCTTTTGTTGGTGGCTTTGTAGTGATGGATGAAGTTAGACGTCATGGTGGTCGTGTCACTGAATTTTGGTAAACAGACCTTCTGTATACTGATCTGTTCTGCTTCCACTACTGTCATAGACAACATGATCTTTGAATCCAAACTTCCCTGTTTTAGAAATAGCCGCTTCCATGGTTCAAACTGGTACGCAGCATGTTGGTCTTTGCTCTTTTCCTGCATGTGCATGTTGAAAACAGAAAACACCTAATATTTAATACAAATTTGAAGTCATATTTCGAACCTGTTCTCTCTTGCCTCTTTAAAGTGAATCTCAAGTTATAAATACCAAGTCAAAGTCGAATCTTTTTTCAACGTTAGTTAAGCAAATCCCAAGCGCTTACATTTGCAATTCAAAATTTGAGTCCCATAACTCCAGATGTAATCGATTGGAAGGGATTTGACTGCAAATCAATAATGATACATGTATTATGTCTTGTATTTTGAGAAGAAAATAACAAAACAATGTAAAACTTAAAATGTACGATAGCACAAGGAATGTATTAGGAATAATCATATATGATTAGTCAATAATCTTGTCTTTTATTTCATACGTTTACTTTATTGTATTTTACTGTTTCTCCTAGCTTTAACAGCGCCTTGTTTTAGGGGTTAGATAGATTGGTTAAATCGACTCAAACGATTCATAGAATCAGAACAGGAATCGACTCGAAATGGCTAAAACCGAACAGCTTGGGATCGAAAGAAGGAGCTTTATTTACACGCGCGCCCCCTTGAGGAGCCGAGAGAAGTATTTTTCCGACCACAATGCACCGGGGTATGGCAGGGCAGTGGGTTCACGCAGGACAGAAGTGCGCACTTAAACGTCGAGTGACCCTAGATAGTCTACAAGATACGTTTGATTTGGAAAC
>JAVSBV010000017.1:1963385-1973418 GCA_033117975.1 Parotocinclus spilosoma | reverse complement strand
CTAAATATAAAAATATATTAAAATTAGATTTAATATATATGAATGTGTTATATGATATGCAATATAATATAATATTGCACATTTGAATTCTAGTAACTATATTGCCGTAAATGGAAATGGAAATGGAATATTGCAAATATAAACTGTGTTATTGATCACTGAGTGAGGAGATACACAGTTTGATTATACAGTTTGATGGCTACAACTGTGTAACTCCTCACTCAATTATCAATAATGGAATTTATATTAGACATTCCATACGACTTTAAAAGGACAATTTCCCATTTTATTCTGGTGTGCGTTGCAGGAAATCACTAACTACGGGAAGGAAGTGATCTCTGGGTAGGTTGTCTGATGGGATGGTGATGGAAGCCGGCTGACGGAAAGGGCAGTTTCTGAGGGACTGGAAGGTCATCTGGAGCGTTTTCAGAACCCTACAATGGACCCACTGAATTCTGTTAGGCTCAAGGCCCTTGGATGACGCCTTCTGTTGCTTTGCTTTAGTTCACAGGTAGAGCATGTAATTTTTATTTATAGCCTTGTTAAGAAATGATTATACGCTATTGTAATCCAGTGTGATGTGCATGATTGTATGATTGAATATGATTCAGCAAAGACCTAGAATATAGATTATATCATGCATCATCTGCAAGCACTCACAACGTCTGCATGTGTGTAAGTAGGTCAGAGTGTCCTCGTGGCAAAGTGAACATGCAGGCATCATACATCATTGAGTTTTGTACTGTGGCACTGACTGAATCATGGCACAGAGCAAGGCAGAGAGGGAGGGCGAGAGTACAGGCATGTATTTTTCATGCCTCGAGCTTTGAGCATCTGGCTGGTGATAACGTCAGCGCTATAGATGTCACTCTATATGTCCACGATGTGTGCAGTCACAGTGTTAAGATTGTGGAGCTCATTTTTTATAGTGCATCTATACTGCAGATCACAACCCCAGTGACCTTGAGTTTCAATTAGATTGTTTATCAATGGATTAGGTTCCAGCTTTGCAAATGTTCGATCTTCTCTCTCTTTCTCTCTCTCTCTCTCTCTCTCTCTCTCTCTCTCTCTCTCTCTGTCTTCTAGCTGTCCTGGTGGCATCCAGGAAAAATATGCTCCAGTAAATTGTAAAAGGTCATCTGTGTCTGCACTAAGCTGAACTGATGGTGGAATCTGTGGACCCAAAGAGTAAGAATGACACTGGTTTCTCCTCAGGATTTCTCCTGGGGTTTAATTAGGTGGTTTTATCATTTACATTTTACAGAATCTAGTTGATACCCTTATCTAGATTGATTTACAACTGAGAATAGCAGTCTAGGATGAACTGATGAGACCAAAAGCCTTACTGGTAACAGTCTAGAACCTTAATTATTTAGACATCAGTGCCACCCCAAATTTGCAGAATTGGGTATATGGGTAACTGAGTGGTACCCACGGGAGAGCACTGGATATATGAGGAACTGGTCTGTGCCCTCTTAGGAGCACTGGGTGTATGAGAAACGGAGTGGTACCCACGGGAGAGCACTGGATATATGAGGAACTGGTCTGTGCCCTCTGAGGAGCACTGGGTGTATGGGGAACTGATGGGTACCCTCAGGAAAACACTGGATATGTGAGGACCCATTGGTGCCCTCTGAGGAGCACTGGGTGTATGTGCAACTGATTGGTACCCTCAGGAGAACACTGAATATGTGAGGAACTAGTTAGTGCCCTCAGAGGAGCACAAGTATATGGAGGCATGGATGGCACCCCTTAAATCATGAATGCTTGGTACAGTTAAAAACTACCCAACCTTATCCTAAGAACAGTGTCCAATATACCAAATGCTCCCATGAAGGGAGCACCCACTTCCCATTAACCCCAATGCTGCCTTGAGAGAATTGCCCAATTCCCACTATTCTGCCTAAGCAAAGCTCCGATCAAGAAATTCTCAATGTTGTACTAAGGGTAGAATTTAGTTCCTTATTTTCTCAGAGCTGCCTTGTGTTTAGTGCCCAGTTTCCTGTATTCTCAAAATAGCATTGGGTATATGAGAAACTGGGAAGTGCACTAGGTACAGCATTATTGTGTGTATGTTGATCCTATTCTTTAGACCTTCTGCACACACCACAAAGTGTGCCACGGATCATCTGGCACCTCAGCTGCACAACCTACTGATGTCGATCAATGAAGCACTGATATTCACAGCTACAACTTTATTTTATTTTGCATTTGTAATATTAGATCAATTAGTTTGGTGTCAGCATGGCCCTTTATTGGGAGCAATAGGAATAAATGAAGTATCTTCATGTATCCCATTACCATGCCAGGGCAGGAAGCAACTGCATGGAATGGGCCTAACCTGCCCCTGGGTCTTGTTATCCAGACTGTCTGTATTTAGTGAGTAGCCTAATAAATATGATATGTGCTACTAAAAAAGGATTTTAATGTGCCGATTTGGATTACCTTTAGTCCGTTCTGGGCTGAGCTAATAAGCTTTTTTGGGGTTTAAAAGAGGAAAATGTCATTTTCTAATTCTTGCTGATTCCTCTGCAGTCCTTGGCCACTAGTAGAGCCAACTGAGCACAAGAATATTGACCAGGGGGATAGAATGGACAAACTTTATAGAGAGCAGGGTCCAACATTACACACAAAGACATAAAGAGCTCGAAACTTTTGAAGACCCAGAGCCATCACCAGCCATCATGACCTCCCTCTTTCTCCAACACACTCGTACGTGGCACTTAGTGGCGCATCAGGTCTTCAGAACAGTGTGCCCTGAGTGATGAAGGCATGTGCATACGGTGCCAGGGGTATTGACTGGTGCAAAGGGTCAAGGTGGAGTTTGTGAGTATTCTGGTTTTGCAGAGTGATATTAAGAACCAGGTACCATTTCTGATAATATGATCCAAACTTTTAAATCACAAGTCTTCCAGCAGACACACACAATATTGTATCAATGCAATGACCAACTTGGGCTGGAGGGCATCACCAGAGCTATAATTTTAAATCAGCATGCCACCCAAACCTAGAAATCCTTTTATTTCAATTTAATTGACTATGTTTCCTTTTAAATGTGGTTTAATGTTTGAGAAATGATAAAGGAAAATATATATGAAAATTTAAGGTTGGAATCAGGTAGGTATGGTAGAAGAAATATTGAACATTTTGTGGGCAGCATGCCCTGTGTGGAGTCTGCATGTCCTCACTGTGTCCACTTGGGTTTACTCCTGGTACTCTGGTTCCCTCCAACAGTCCAAAGACATGTGTGTTAGGTTAATTGGTGTCTCTAAAGTGGCCCTTAGTATACTTTTGGTATTTATTTAGTAAACATCTGGGCCACCCATGGAGGATGTGTCCCCTGTTGAGTCTTGGTTCTCCCAAGGCTTCTTCCTACCATTTTAGGGAGTTTTTCCTTTCCACTGTCACCCTAGGCTTGCTCAACTTGTGATTGGCCTTTTAAGATAATATAATATTGTAAAGCTGCTTTGAGCCAATGCTACGTTGTCAAAAAGCGCTAAATAAAAAAACTTGAATAGAATTGAATTGAGTGACTGTGTGCGTGAATGTGTGTGCCCTAAGATGGATTAACGCCCCGTCTAGGGTTGTTCCTGCCCTGCGCCCAGAGTTGCCGGGTGTGCACCAGCTGGCCCGCAACCCTTTCTATTAAGCAGAAGCGATGGCTGGATGTTGAACATTTTTAAAATAGAGATTCAGTTTTAAAAGTTGTTTTTGAAAGTTAACCCCAGGTTTGTTACTGCTGTCAATTTGAGCTTTGATTGCTAATCCATCACTTATGCTATTTTTTATTAAAGAAAATAATAATATGACTGATGCTGGATGAAGATGTTTATTTAATTCATTTAGTATTATAGTAGTTACATTCTGTAATTATCGGATGTTTATTCTGTACAAATAATTCTATGCAGTAAGCTAAACCGTATGGACTAGCCAGTGTACAATGACTTAAGATTTACGGGGAGGTTAAATTATAGATATTTACATACAGAAAATATTTCAGGAGAGACATATGTTTATTATATGTTATCTGAATGCACTTGTTAGCTAACCCTTGTAACCCAGCGCAAAGCTAAGGCTAACCATGACTTGCAATTATGCTTACACTTTATAAAAACGTGCACATTTGTCTTTTTAAGTCACATCTAATGGAACCGATAAACAGTCAAAGCTAATATGGCTAGGTAGCAAGCTTGCAACATTGCGAGTTTCATTCATGATTAGGAGGACATTTGTTTAGAGAAAGGACAGCTAAAGTTACTGACAAAAGGGCAGATGAGTTTAGCCTGGTGAATCAGTGACTGTGAGGAAATGAGGCAGAAGCAGGCAGCTAACACCATCATTACACGATCACACTTACAGCAGTAACACTAGCGCACCAATGCTGAATCACACTTCAGCAGAAAAGTGTTTAATCCTTTGCAGGCTCTGATCACACACTGGTGGAAAGAAACTCTGCAGGGATTTTAGCAGGATCGGAAAAGTTTGGTTTCTGTTATTCTATTTGACAGTGACTGGACTTTCCCCCAAAACCCACCTCAAATCCCACATTGCTGGAATCATACCACCATCAGGGACTTGTACATTAGGAGTCTCGCCTCCAGGTACCAAAATAGACCAGGACCGAGTTCCTATTATGTCTGTTACTGTTTCTGCCTTGCCAGGGGGCCCAGATTTTTAACAGAAGCAAACACAAACAGGGAATATTTTACTGAGAACATCAGAACATATTTACATCAGGCCTCCAGGATGTTGGTTTGCCGAAGACTTTGCTGGGTTCTGTCCTCGTTCTGTCTGCATCCTAGGTTGCCTGCTTGAGTTCCTCAAGTCATATGGGCAGTGATGATGGAAAGTGGTAAGGTCCTGGACAGCTGGCTCAGTCTTCAAATCCTGCCTCTGCCAAAGTTGCCATTGTTGGGCCCTTGATAGCCTTCTTTGATTGTAGCTTGTAAGTATCAGTATCAATTGTAAGGATAGAATGGTCAGGGGTGACCTGCGAGACAGTTCAAAACTGCCCTGTCTGTGTGAGGTTTGGGTTTGCATTTCCAATTGATTCGTTTGCTCCCAGATTCCAAGGTGCTGGGCTGGTGAATACACCTGCAGCTAGGTTTCATCCCAATTCTGCTTAAACCCAAGGTTACGTGAACCAAAGTCCAAAAAGTTCCTCAGGTTACCGGGTGGGTCTTTGGTGAGCAAACAGAAAATGTTAAGAGTACAAGAAATACAAAACAAGTGGATCAGTACTTTGAGAGGTATTTAATAGCAAAGCTACGCATCCTGTTTGACACAGGGAAGGGTCTGGAGCCCGACTCTGAATTAAACTCGGAAGCAGGCAGAGGTCCACCCTTGATAGTGCGCCAGTCCATCGCAGTGCTCTGTAAACACACCACCCAACTTCCCATTGCAAGCCCCATCCAGGATTTAAATCCCGACCCTTAGAAAATGCCGTTTCCCGCAGCTAACTTCCATCAATGAGCCATTAGATCTGTTATGTAATATAATGTAGTAAGATGCCCCGTTTACGACTACGTTACGACTCCGTGAAACAGGTTGTTGATCAAAATGGCCGATAACCAGGCAATACTATATTCACATAGTCTCGCTAAGCTACTGCTTTCCAAATATAAAGGGAATTTTCACAAGAAAACTGCATGTAAATGATGTAACAAACCAAAACAACATAAGTGGAATGCTACCATCTACAAAACATCCAAAGTTTAAACAAATCTCTCTTGGTTCCTCAGTAACAAACACACATTAACAATCACATACATTGTAAAGCAAAATCTAAAAATACGCAAAGGAACATAAACATCAAGAATCATACTTGCTGTCACTGGCTGCACACAACCAAGAGGGAATGAGTCCACTTGAAGAAATTTTCAGAACAGGAAATGAAGCTTTTAAACACCGTAAACCTTTAAGAATGCAAATCTACTTATGTAGGAGCGTTCAAATGACTGGAACATGACACTTCTAGGTAAGTTTAGCAAACATTTCCATGTCACATCTCTGTGTCTGTGTTTTAAAAGTGTCTGAGTGCAACACAGATGTACTTCCTACTTATGCACATACTTAATGCAAAAATGTAAAAAATAAATATATATATATTCTTGAAGATAAATGAAATAACAACATGTAAACAAAATATCAAGCTATGGCATAAGTAGTTAGACAGAAGACAAGATTTAAAAGACTGATTTTTTTCACTTATAATTTGTTATTATTGTTATGATCTTGATTGTTAAGCATACAGACGTTGATCAGATGGTCATTAAACAGCTCGTACCTGTATAATTTATCATTTTAATTTGCTCCTCCTACACTGAGAGCTTTTCCACTGATCTGGAGTGGGTTTTATCCCTAGCTGAAGTTCAACAGGATGAGTTTTCTTCCCACAGGGAGTTTCCTTGTAATATGGACAGGAGTTTCCTCTGTTAGAGAGAGGGTTATCCCGAGACGATCAGCCTCTAGCATAGGGTTTCCATGCATGGCATGACTAGATTGACATCCAAGGGCATCAGCGAGGTGCTACGTTACAGTTGCATTCATTCTTTTAATTGTGTCATTCACTGTTTTGATAATTGTCTTTTTCTGTATGTAAGGTATATCGCCTTTAAATAAAGATCATTATGATGATCATAAAGTAGCAATTATAAAGCACCCACGTTTCATCAACCATGCTTGATGAAAGCCATCAATTATTTCATCATGCATCAATTGATTCTTGAGTTTGTCCTGTACACATGGAATGGTCATGTGATTTGACGTGATAGTGACGCCATATATTGTCCCAGCGCCAGTCCCTGGTTTGAATGCTGCTTGATCTGCCTGTTTATCCTGACGCTTCATCCATGACTGCATTTTGTAAATATGTAAAAAGCATTACATTATCTGCATCTGTATTCATCTGGGTTTGACATGTAAACATTTGCTCATCTAACTCCCTTGCTATCAATCAGCTTGAAAGTGGGACTGCGCTGAGTCGCAGATGACAGCGTGCGGTCGGCCGTGACCCGAGTGCTGATCCACATTTTTCTCAACAAAACAAGAAACTGATGCTGAGCCACCTGCCTGTTTAAGATTTTAACACACACAGAGCAAGAGAGCGAATTACAAAGGAGAGGCTCTGAAGAAGAGCGTGAGCAGACTGAGTTTGGTCAGAATGTGCACTCTGCGTGGCTAGGTTCAGAGCGGGGTCAATGCAAATGCAAATTCAAATGCATTTACATGGGTTTTTTAACAAAACAGGACACCCTATCAAAGACGCTTTACAGAGAGCCAGGTGTCAAATCTCTAGCGAGCAAACCTAAGCAAGAGCGGCTTAAAAATGATGAGGAAGAAACCTTTCGAGGACCAACGGTTCTCAGTAGAGGATCCATTTTTGGGCAGCAAAGAACACATCTTTAAAATAGATGAAAGATTTGCCAAGTATAAAACTCTCCATTCATCTACGGAACGATATATTTAGCACATGAAATGACAGTAATAACAGTGTCCAGTCAGTTATATTATTATTAACATGTAACTGGAAGATTAATGGACTCTAGGCCCATGGAATCCAGTGAGACCAGTTACTCAGGACGCCCCTGCAGCAGGTTATTTTGTGAACGTCATTGTGTGACTGTTAATGTCTCTTATACCTCCTAATTTACTTTTTTATCATTGGTTTTGGTTATTGGTCCAAATCCTGTCTTAGGGACATTTGAAAAAGTGGTGCGTTCAGCCGTCCTCGCGGGTCGCCATTACAGAGCCATCGGTGGGACGTCTTAATATCCACTATCTTAATTATGTCCAGATCCCGAAAAGCTGCTTCGCGTCCTATAAAGGCGTGGTTCTTGGAGCTGTTCGGGGGCAGGTCATCATTATTCAGATGGGATTCCATCTCCGTTCGGTTCGCGTGTCTGACCCTTGCGCCCTGCCACGTTCCCTAGAGTTAGTGGTAAAGTCCGGGGGCTTATCAGGGCCGATGGACTGGTATGGGCGGGTAACCCCCAAGGTACTTAGTTTTTTAGGGGCACTTTGAGGGTTTTTCCCGTTCCGTACCTGTGCGCTCCTCGCACGGTTTAGAGCTCGTGCTCTTCGGTCGCCGGTGTTTGTTCTGAATAGGACACTCCCGTTCGGACTTCTTAGTTTTAGAGCTCACACTCGCCCTCTGGCGCTTCGATGCTCCTCGCGATTTATTCTCGTTCGCGCTCCTCACGTATTTGAGTTTATTTTCGTGTTCTGGTGCTTTGCGCCTTTTGTGTGTTATTCACACTCGTGCTACAAGCATGCCCTGAGCTTATAAGCTCGCCTTTTTGCGCTTTAGCCAATTCCGCGATTTTTTCGCCCCCTCTCGTGTGCGTTAGAGCTCAAGCTGGCCCTCTGACACTGCGGCGTCCTTTTCACACTTTACAGCAGCAACCCGGTTCGGTGTTAGAACTACACTGTCCGGCGCTCTTGCGCTCTATTAAGTTGGACTCAAGTTGTGGCTGGCTCGAGGTGTGCCCCGAGTAGAGTAACCACCGGGTAAAGACGCAAGACGCAAAAGACTCTATAAGACGTATCCCGGTTTTGTTTTTTTAATATTGCATGCACTTTCGAGCTCACTTTCGGTCCCTGGCGTTTGGACTACGTGCCTCGCCATTAAAGAGACGTCCCAACCGTGCTTTATGATGCTTGCCCCGACTGACTAGGTCGCGCGTTGCTGCGACTTGGGACGCAACCTTGGCGCGCCGTTTTATCCTTTTGGTTTCATTATGTTGGGAGTCTGACGCTCCGCTCTTTATCCCTTTTTAGTTGTTCTATATCATTTCCCCATTATTATTATACGACATGGAATATGATTATCCCACATACTTGGGTCCTAAATTAAAACCACCACATCTCGTAACACATCTTCCTTCAATGCAGTGGTGTTCCGGTCTATACTATAAAGTGTATAAAGTTAAGCATCCTAACCTTGTTTATTCTTACAGTATAGGTTAGGTCTTAAGGTAGAGTCTTTATGAATATACCTTTGTCTTCCTTTATGAGCTTGAAAGGAAGGGAATGCAGACGAGAGCTAGAGAGAGTTTTCTTAGTGTGAACCAGGTCTTATCCATAGCCTCCTGCAGAATGTTTATAACCACCATCGCAGGGGGAGGATACTGCATCAGAGAGAGGGAGTGAGTGAGTGAGAGAAAGAGGGTATGATGAGCAATGTGGAGAAGAGGGAGGAAGTCATCAAAGAGCAAGAGGGAGAGGGTGAGCGGAGGAGAGAGGTGACAGAGAATACAAATAGACTGCAGAGGCTGGGAAGGAAAAGAATTAGCAACTGATAGAGAATGTGAGAGAGTATGTACAGAAATGGGGTCTGTCTTTTGGGGTTCTTTTGTGGGTGTGAGAAGAACTCAGTAGTGCAGTCTCTGGTGGCATGAGTTTTCCTCCATGAGATTTACCCATTAATATTTTCATGCAGATAAACCCTGTGTTGTTTACAACAGTCCTTAATAAGTATAATCACCTGGTAGATTTTGAACTCATTATGGTAATGTTCACACTGCAGGTGAAAGCGTCCCAATTCTGAAGCGTAAAAAAAACATTTTCATTCTGATCTGGGCCACCTATGTAAACTTCACTATATACAGTACTGTTTAAAGACTTTTTGTAATGATATAATGAGCAAACAGTATATAATAGTATACAGTCGATTCCGGTTAATGGGACCAAATCGTAAAGTACCGAAATAAATCCTATTATATATGTGTAATGCTATTCGCTTATTTGGACCAAAATTCCGCTTAATAGGACCAAATACTGTCTACAGTATGCAATATCAGTGAAGAAACTCTTCGTCTCTGGCATTATTACCTGAAAACTCCAGAGTTTCTCCACAGCCCTCTACTGCCACCTACAGGTATTTGCCTAACATTTCCATTTACTATAAAAACAGAAGCCACAAGTCGCCACTTAGCCACAGCAAAAGCGCGTCAGAACACACTGGATAAGTTCTTCAAACGTTGACTGGAATTTGGTAAGAACTTTTTTTTACAGTATTATGCTTCGCATGCTG
>JAVSBV010000017.1:1931687-1945699 GCA_033117975.1 Parotocinclus spilosoma | reverse complement strand
GTATAGGTACTCAGCATGCGAAGTAATAATACTGTAAAAAACAAGTTCTTACTAAATTCCAGTCAACGTTTGAAGAATTTATCCAGTGTGATCTGATTTGCTTTAGCAGGGGCTAAGTAAATGGAAATGTTAGGCAAAGACCTGTAGGTGGCAGTAGTGGGTAGAGTTTTCGTGGAGTGATGCCAGAGATGAAGAGTTTCTTGGGATTTTCCATACGAATATTACATACTGTACACGTTTTTGGTCCGATTAAGCAATGTAATGTAATAACATTACACGTATTTAATAGGATTTGATTCAGTACTTTAGGATGTGGTCCGAATAAGCGGCTGGTCCCATTAACAGGTGGTCCAGTTAACCGGAATCGACTGTAATATTTTTAGCCAATTTAATGCTATTAAACAATGTTTAGATGATTAAAGATTTTCAAACTGAATGGCTGACCTAAAAGTCTATAATGGAACAGAAAACAACAGATATTTATCAGCATACTTGATATGGAAAGAATCTTTAGTAATATAAGAGTAAAATAAAAGATTTTTAATACCAAAGACAATATCAAAGAATAGTAAAAAACAGGAGGCCGATGTCAACACACAATCTTAACACTGCAATAAGAGTGAGCGTTTCAAAAACTGTTGATCTACTGAGATTTTAAGCCCAGCCATCTCTAGGAATTACAGAGAATGGTCAGAAAAAGAGAAAATGTAAAGATCTTTGTCTTCTTAACATACTCTAATTCTGTACATACACATTTCGAGCTTTAGATTTTCACCTTGATGCTGTACTTATATACTGACCCACCTGTTGTGTTACACTCTCCTGCATTGTGCTAACTGCATTGGAAAAGACACTTTTTACAATAACTGCCAGTCGCATCTGCACTAACGACAACTGATGTCCGTGACACTTGTGTGTCGTTAGGCAAATATATTGAGGTGCACTTCCGCACTAAGTGGCGTCTAACCTAATAAGAGGCAGTTTCTTGTTTAAAGTACATTACGAGTTCTCAGAAAGCAGCTCGGGTCCATAATGTAGCGACTCATGGAACGCTGGAGCACTTCTTCATGAGCTTCCTTTTTACTGTTTGCATCCTTGCTTCATATCGACTGCATTTACAATTTCTGGGTTTTAATCGGATCAGATTGTGTACAGAGCGACTGAATTACTATACATGAGAGTCGACTGGGTGGAATAATCAGTTTCTGTTGTTTTCAGGGAGAAATGAAAAACAGGCCACAGGTAAAATGTATGACCGTTTTGAATCTGGACCTCTTTAATGGTCATTTACATGCCGTGTTTGCCATTCGGGTCAGATTTCACACTTGGTGAGAGAAAATGCGGTGAGAAAAGGCTGTACAAATGGGTTGGAACTATTTGGAATTATCCATTATATTTGCTCACTCAATGTTTTAATACAATTAACAACATTATCCATCTTCAGCATAATAATAGAGAAACACAAGTAAAATACTTCTTTATTTCTGAACGTTTGATTTGCTAGACAACATGGAAAGGTCTTACGGAGGTCCTACATACGAATACGACTAATGAGTATAAATTAATTTATATAATCACAATCTAATATATATTATTTACAGGGGCGTATTGCTGGCACACAGAAAAACATATATCCTCCAGCATGTCGTTATTAAAAACAACATAATTATATCGTAATTGTGAGAAAGTATCTTGTTATAATGTCAAAAGTTTGCGTTAAAATAAAATAATATCATTATTATGAGATCTTACTGAAGGAAGTATTCACGGCTTCTGTCGTTTTTTTTTTTTTTTTTTACAATTGGGCAGTTTATGCAATAACATTTTTTAAAATTTGACTTAAAAATGCTTAAATCACAGTGAAATCTAGGTGTCATTAAGCTCCATAGACGTTTCCATAGCGTTTTCATTAACATTTGCGATAGACTCTTGTAGTAACCATGAAACTTTTCTGCCCCCACCCAAGGGCTTTCATGCTCTTTGCTGTGTTGCTACATCAGGGTTGCCAGATTCACTCCCATAAACCCACCAGAACTGATGACATGACGAGGAGGACAAGAGGAGGACCTAGTGGGCTATATCTGTAATAACTTGGACAGTTAGTTATATAAAGCTTAATTTTAATTTTCTTTTATTCATGTATTTTTGTTGACCGCTTGTTTTTGTTCTCCGTCTTAAGCGGTAAAAAGGAAATTTACAATTACAAGTTTCAGTATTTTTTTCAGTGGTTCCATATTGATTGCAATTAATACATAGACTTCAATAAAACGTGGTTGCTGTTTTCTTACATGAGATTTGGCAACACAAATTTAAGACCTCAGTGTGAAGTTTGGGAAACACTGGACTATCGGTTAAAGTGAACAGATACTGGGACTAACTGTACTTGAGCTACCACAGGGCTAAAGCTAACAAACAACACCAGTGCAGAGGCAAAAAAACAATGCAGGAACGAACAAGGGCAGGAACAGCTAGTGCTAGAACCAGAAAGCTGGCTGCTTAATTGCAACTGACTATGGGTAGCACTACAGAACAAACAATAAAAGATAAAACCCCAACTTATGGCTGCTTCATTCTGACTCTTGACCATGAAAATGCAGAGAGCAATGCCACCCCAGAAACCATAACAGTGTGACCTAAGCTCTCTCGTACTCCTATCTATGGATGGAGCATTTTCATTGGGATATTTAGCCAATCAGGTTGTCCATTACAGCCTGGTCCCTCTCAAGATTGTTTTTTAGACAGGGAGTTTTTCCTTGTCTCAGCTGTTTGTCTATTTGTATTGTTGTGTTAGGATGGCTCCCACCCAAGCTGCCACAATTGGGTCCTTGAGCAAGGCCCTTAAACCACCATTGCTGGAATTTGTAAGACTGTATCAGTTGTAAGTCGCTCTGAATAAGTGCAGCTGTTAAATTCTGTAAATGTAAATCTTTTTTCCAAGTTTAATCTTTTAGGGTTAGTCTTATACAGTATAAAATATTGCAGGTATTGATCATGTGTAACATGTATTAGGTTTCAGGGCAGGAATGTACGTATTCATTTACTATATATAGCAGATGCCCTCGTCCAGAGCAATTACAACTCAACTAACAAATCGTAGCAGTAGAAGCTCGGATTTTAACTCAGAACCTTCTAGTCCTGAACCTAATTCACTGAGTCACGTAAGCAGGAAGAACAGAAGATTCCTCACAATCGAGTTGATCGCACATGACTCGAGTAGTTCTGAAAAACTTCAAAGGTTTGAGCGACGTTATTATTTTTTTCACATATGCATTAAGCGATGAAGTTACTGTGGACAAACGCTCACTCGGAGAGCCTCTGCATTTTGATAACGCAGCTGTCATCTCCACTGGGCCGTGCGGGACTCTGAGCGACCGTGAGACTGGCTCGCTTAAAGCGCCTAACAAATGAACACGTTTTCCCTGCACAAAACGCTGGCGACACTGATAAATGGCTCCACAGATGAGCTCTGAAAATCTGATGGATTTGTGATCTTATAAATGCTTAGACAAACTAATGCATGTAATTATATTTTCTATTCAAAGTCTATTGCTAGGCATCTTATTACAATGTCATTAGTCAAAATGCTACCCCCCCTCCCTCCCTCCTTACCCCCCAAAAAACGATACAGTTTGCACATTTTTTTTCACAGGGGGCAATTATGGGAAGTTGATTTCTTTTGAGTGGAATGGAAGTGAATTGAATTTGTTTGCTTTTGTGTTGCGAGACGGGATTGGGTATTGTGGTGTAAGTGTGTGTAATTGGGGAGAATCTTATTTACCGGGTTCATTCGGATTACTACGCATACTCTGTGTCTACTTGTGCACCACAGAAGACGTGGCCAAAGGTATTTGGACACCCGACTCTAAATGAGCGTCCCGAGCGCCTCGCTCCAAAGCCATTGAGAAGTAATGAGGGACTGTGGTAGCCTAGCGGTTAAGGCACTGGACTCTGGACCTGAAGGTCCTGCGTTCAAATCCCACCCCTGCCAAGCTGCCACAGTTGGGTCCTTAAGCAAGGCCCTTAACCCACAATTGCTTGCAATGTAAGGATATATCAGTTGTAAGTCGCTAAATAATGTAAATGTAATTAATAGGAAATGATTGACTTATCGACTTATCATTAGCAAACGGTTTCTTATTGATCAGAGATGCGGTGGCTCCGTAGAAACTCCGTAGGCTGGAATACGGCCTGGACAGCGCACCAATACATCACATGATACACGCATTTACTTATTCACACGCTTTTGGGAGGTGACAGAAACAGGAGACTCCCTGACAATGTAAAGAACATGTTAAATTCATCAGACAGCAGCCAGAGCTGAGGACCAACCCACAGATGGTAGGAGTTTTGTCGTGCCAACACAACTTGCTGTGTGCTGAATTACTTTTATAATAATCACACACACACAAAAAAAAATCAACCCAAGCTTTTTCTAATGGAAGTTGTTGTTGTGACTTTAGCTCATGCAGACAGGCATGATGGGCTATGGCATGACTGAGCATTTCTGAGTTAGGGGAGGCCGAACAGTACTGGACTCCACCTGTGAACCCTGACCAGGATAAAACAGTGAACCATAAAATTCCCATGTAGACTTTCCCATGTAAATATAAATACCAAACTGCACACGTTCGGCTGACAGTATTACAATCTTTCTGACGTGTTTTGATATAATTCTTTTTTGATTTGGTGGGCGGCACGCGTGTAACGTGTGTTATGTATGTGTGCATGTTGGGAGGTGGTGCTGGGGGCTGTATTGACTTTATGTTTAATTTGACAGAATACTCTATTTTGTCGTGCTGCTTCAAAGAGCGCCTTCGCTATACGCCTCATGCGATGCACCACACACACACACACACACACACACACACACACACACACATAGACAGAGACAGACAGAACAGAAATCCATACACACCATGCATATGTCT
The DNA here is from genome assembly GCA_033117975.1 of Parotocinclus spilosoma. NCBI lineage: Eukaryota > Metazoa > Chordata > Actinopteri > Siluriformes > Loricariidae > Parotocinclus > Parotocinclus spilosoma. The sequence goes on along the minus strand of JAVSBV010000017.1, from coordinate 1,940,771 downwards.
GTCATCTTATCGACTGCTGTCATGTAGCGACCCGTGACAGTGCGAGATAAAAAAAAGGCTAAAATTCAGAATTGAAATTTTTCTTTTCCTTGTACGAGTCTCGAACCCCTTTGACAAATGAGATGCTCGGTGAACAATTATCGCCTTCGAGATGGCAAACGTGTGAACAGAATTCATCTCTGTCTGCTTGTGCGTTTAAACCCGTATTAATCACCTGATTAATGGCTCCTCTATTACTCACCAGGGGCCTTTGTGTTCCTCAGCCATTTAAACTTGCTGCTCTCTGAAATTGTAACATTTATAACATTTGCTTCTTGTTAAATAGATTTGGGGAGGACTCCAGGTTTTGGGGGTTCTCTCCCTAGTGAAGTTTTTGCTCGACCTCTTCAGATCATCACTCAAGCTCATTTATTTTCTATTATTTCTTTAGGGTTTTTTTTTTTTAAAAAGATGATTTTGTGTTAATGGCTGAAAATCAACATTTAGTATATCGATATTCTTTATTATAACTTTAACTTTTATTATAATATTACATTAGTCATTACTGATTTAATTTTATGTGTAATGTTAAATTTATGTACAGGATTTTACTTCTGCTTTATATATTCTCCTATAATTCATTTTTTGTGACTTGTTTATACCCTTATGTGTCTTTGTACAGTGCTTAGCTATTTTTGTTTTACTCTTTTTACGTTTGTTTTTAGATTTTACTGCTTAAAACATACTTGAGACATATATAAGTAGAAGTAATGTTGTTTAAAAAATCTTAATTGATTTCTGTACATTAAATCCTCGATACTCCTGTGATCCACTATATTTTTAGATTTAGGACCATTTTCGGTATCAATAATTATATACTATTGATAATCCATAATGCTAATTACATTTGAATAGTTATATATTTTTGTGTTTTACTTCTATTTTTCTAGTTTCCAAAGATCATTTTATCGATCTCTGCTTTTTGCTACATGATCATTAACAATTTTATTTGAACGATTTAGATAATTACTTCATATTTTTTACCTGTAATTTCACTCAGTATTGTATATAACACATGAATAGGGTTTTATTATTAGAATTTAATGTTTAGAAGAGGTAGAAAAATAAAACAATACCACATTAGGGTTAGGAATCATTTCTAATGACATTCAATTTACAATTATATTATTTTTATATTATTATTTTTCACTTTTCTACTTATGTATTATGACATTAGAATGTGTCAATTTCAGAAGGAGAATCTGCATGAACGATATATATTTTATTTTAAAGGAATTTAGAAGTTTTTTTTTAAATTACAGTTACCGTTACTGTTTATACTTGTTTTAATTTAATTTAGACATTTATTTTGTTATTATGATTTTTTTTTGTTCCACATTATTTTTTTTAGAGAGCTTTTATAAAGTGAAGGCATCAGGCTTAAAATGTAATAGGTGGATCTGATCAGTAAAAATGTACTGTAAGATTTCATAGTAAAAGTGTAAATTGACAGATTTAATGCAAAATTTCACATTTTGAACATAAAGTTCACAGTTCTACAATGGATTTTTCATGGTAATTTTACCACTTCATCGTTCTACTGTCAGGCTTCATAGAACTGTAAATTTGGTTGACTATGAACTGACCATAAATTATTTTGCACTTCTATTATGGATTTTGATGGTAATTTGGTCACTTCATGGTTCTGCTTTTTTCCTGGGTGGACGACCTGCTGTGGCGACCCCTAACTGAAGTGGTCATAAGAACAAAACACAACCTTTTTTTTAGAGACAATTAAAAAAAAACGGTTCTTATTGCTTTATTCATTTCACTCGTTTAATCCTTGTTTTCCTGTGCTTTGCTTTGTATACACAGATCATGTTTTGCCTTCTGTTCCTGTATTTAACTACTGTTTAGACTTTTTATAATACATACTTTTTCGATTGGCCTCTCTGCAAAGCTGGCTTGAGCCAATTTAATTTTCACACAAAAGAAAATTGGTTGCTCTACCATTTTTGTTTGACCTCTTTGTAATACAAAAACTGTGGCTTTATTTCCTCAGGCTTTATTAGGCTTGGACTGTTGATTTATCATACTTTTGATTAAAGATATGAAACGTATATCATTCATTGCTTATCACTATATGTGAATGTATAGATCGTGTAAAAAAAAAACTGCCTTTATTTATGCAAGTTTTGAAGAAAACTCCCAGCACTAGAGGGCGATAAACCACTTGTAATGACTTGAGAGTAAAGCAGGTCCTCAAGCTCTTCCTCTCTCTTTCTGCTCTTCACAATGTTCAAAAACAATCCTAATTGGGCCTTTTTGCTGCTCTGCACTGCTCTGATGGACACGACTGCTCGTTCGCACAATTTAATTCTGACAAATGTGATGTTTCTGTTAAAATGTTAATGGGCGATCAGGACTCACAAGCAGACATCAAAGAGCATGAATTACTATTTACAGACGGTGAATTTCTTCTTGTTCTGTTTAGCCTCCCAGGGAGAAGGAGAGGTTTGATCTGGCCAGAAAGTCCTGCTTTCTTCTTGCTTCAATAAACGCTGATGTTCCTCTCTGGAAAGGTGAAGCATCACCGTTGCTCTGCTCTGAGTCTAATGTGATTTGTTTAAGGATTTTACTTTCATTGCATCTTAAATTCCACCAAAAAGTAAAAGACATTGCTGAATTGTTGAAGAACATAAAGGCTCTAAAAGTGTGGGCCCAATATCCAATATTATGTAAGATTAGCTTCTTTTAGGTCATCATTATTCTTTTAGTTTTGCAGTAATCGTCACATAGAGATCTACAAAAAAAATATGTTATATAAAATAAGGTTAAAAGGGTTGTTGTAAATCTTTGTTTAGAATATTTTTAGCAACAATATTTCTATATAATTGACTCATTTAGACATGACTAGTTTTTCATATATTACTCATTAATAGTTATAGACCTGATTTTTCTATAGTATTACATTTTTTATTTAAGCTCCATAGTAATTACAGTTATAAAATTGTCAGTTTTTGATTTTTTTTCTATGATTTTTGGACCAACTGTTCAGTGGTTTGAACTGGTTCATATAAAAATAAAACAATCATCAACATCTATGAATATCTATGATCATTTACAGTGCATTTCTACACTACTTACAGTACTAAATTTGCATTTATACATTTTAGCTTAATTTCAAGCTTTTTAGTTTAAATAAAATACGATTATTACAATTTTATGATTCAGTATTAAAAAACAATTAATAATTTTCAGTCGTTACATTACTGGTCATCATTAAAAATCAGCTCCCATTTCTGCTACTGGTGTTTATACCAGTACATTTTTAATTGATTATTGTTAAGCATAATTAAAGTCATATTAATACTTTCGTTAATTAGGCAAGGGTTTATAACGTTCACAAACTAATTTTTTGTTTCACTGAAGCCAATATTTCACATGCTGAGTCCTTCTGAGTTTTAATAACTAAAGCTTAGACAGTATAAAATTAATTTAAGCATATAGAAAGATTTATGTTATGTGTTCTAGTTCACGTCTTTATCTTGAGTACTTTTATGTATGGATATAAACACAAACTTTTATTATTCCTTTTGAGATTATAATTGCAGTTCTATAATCAATGCTGTACTTATTAACGTAATCAGCTATTAGGATGTCCTTCCGCCCATGACATCAACGTTCATCACGATGGAGTTCCATAATTCACGTCCAGAGCTACAGAAACCATCACTTACATGCTGTAAGCGTCCTGTCATTGTGTATAAAATATATACGTTGATGCTGTGTTAGGCTGCAGTACAGACAGATGAACAACAGGTGATTCAGTGGTTAAGAACCAGTCCAGTCATCCAATGTTGGGTCTCAATGTTGGGCCCAGTCCAGGGGTTATTGTTGCAGCACCAGAAGATGATCTGCGTACCGGCTTAACATGGCTGACTGTACTGCTGGGGTATTTAAATTGTCATCCAGTGAGCTATTGTTGGGTGTTGTAACATTGTCTGTATAAGAAATAATAATTTATAGGCATAAAATTGATATGGATAAAGCAGTTATTTTTCACTATAAGTTTATTGTGGAAACAGGAGTATATTTTATTTCAATTTCCCCTCCTTGGCTTAAAAACAGTAGCATTTCATAAATGATTTCCAATATTCAAATGTAATATTGATAATATGTTGCCCTTACATTTTTTTCAGGATCAGCAAAGTCTTTCTTTACCCAGGTAAGACACATTGAACTTATGTTGTACGTCTCAAAACAAGCACCTTGCATGCTGAACTAACTGCTGATGTGAGGCAGTGATTCTGTGTTGACATGGATGTTAAAGGCCAGGTAGCGGTGAGACTGTCAGAGCTGATTTAAGGAGCGCTCACTCAGAAAGAGAGAGAGAGAGAGAGAGAGAAAGAGTAAGAGAGATTTAACGGCCTTATGATGAAAACCAACCAGTAGAGTGAGTTTTCTCGGCTGTAACAGTACTTCACTCACCTGACAGCGAGATAACAGAGGTCGGTCTGCTGGAATTGAACTCACTCGCATCATACACAGCTTGATATGTTCATTCATCTTAGAGTTTGAGCAAAGAGAGAAGTGCAAAAGAGAAGGAGAGAGCACCAAACACACTGTATTAAAACACTGGAGCTGTGCCATGACAAATCAGTGAACACATTACTGTTTAACCAGATACTGTTTGGGGCTCCTGGAGAGCTTAGATTATCTTAATAATCACAAGTCAAATATAAAAATCTACTAAAATAGACACTGATTTATACAGTATTTAAAGGGACAGTTATCAATATAGCCAAGTTAAAATATGCATGTATTGTGCATTTCTGCACTATATACAATACTAAATAGGTATTTTTGAAATGTTCAGCTATTAGTTTCATCAAATGTAATTTTTTTAGGGTTGGTTTTTTATGGTGTTGCAAAATACAGGAGGATATTTTTCCTGGTCTTTGTCATGGTAGCTCCTACGCTTATCCCCAGAGAACACAGGGTTCCGGCAAAAAAAAGAAGCACTTTTTTACAATGGAGCATTGTCTTTACAATTGTAAATGTTTTTCTAATACCTTAAACCAATCCCAAATTAAGCAAGCTTACCGTGACAGTGGAAAGGAAAATCTCCCTAAATCTTAAAAGGAAAAAAAAAAATGGAAGGACCAAGACTCAAAAAGGGATCTGGCATCGGTGGATGCATTTTGTATCCACACTGCATAAGCATTTTTATTTATAAATAATATAAATTCATTATTAAACAGGTATAACTTGAACATTAGGGGTTGCACTGACACATTAAGTATAATACAAATACTCATAATAACCGATTTACTAATTAACCAACATTTACCATTTCGTACTGTTTCTCCATGTAACATATGGGAAATGGAAAGCTTAGACCATTTTAATTTAATATGTTAATTTAATTAACATCTGACTTTCCTTAATGCAAAAAAAGTATTTACTTTTTACGTATTACTTCTTAAATTCATACAAAGAGCCAAGTTCCTAAGTTCTATATGAACTCCAAATCTGAAGTGGATTTAAGTTTGAATTAATTACCAGGAGTGTTTCCTGTTTTTCCTAGTAATTTCTCAGAATGCCAGAGAAACTTTATATTCCAGGTAAGTTTGCCTGCCATATATTCAGTTTCTAAGTCTTGGTTCTTTCACGGTTTCTTTTCTTTGTTGCTCTAGGCTTGCTCAGTTAGGGATGAGAGCTTAGACATTTGTAAAGCTGACAATGACGATACTCCATTGTAAAATGCGTTGTATTCCCAAGACAAAATTTACTGTGAATTTTAACAGTAGAACCATGAATTGGCCAAATTTTTATAAAAAAATCATAGAACAGCAAACTTTATGGTCAAACTGTGAAAGTTCACATTAAAACTGTCATCTGCTACAGTTTTACTACAACATTTTACTGTACATTTGTCCTGGGTAAATACTTTTGACTTGACTTGAATTTGTCCAAGGTGTATCACTGCCTTGCTTCTAGTTTCTGGAATGGACGCCAAAACTATATTACAAACTATATTACTATGAACCAGTTACTGAAAACGACGTGGATTAATTAATTATTTAGTTTAAGTGAAATAGAAATGAAGTTTAGCTTTTACAGCTGAATGTGAACCAATAATCAAATTTGCTATGGTGATCAAGGATGACATTTTCTTCCAGGACCTTGGTGTCTATAGTATTATCTTGTCAATTCCTCAGCAGAATGCTTGTCATAATCTTTACTGGGATGATTGGAAATGGGTTGCCATTTATTCCCGTATTCCCCAGTTGCCTCTGCTGGAACACTGATAGAGCAATCCCAACAACTAAATCCAGTCCAGACCCTCTGCTTCGTGTAGTCTCAGTCAGACATCATTCTTCCTCCCATCCTCCATCCTCTTGTGTCCTGCAAAGTGGGTAGCTGTTTATCTTGCATAGGTTTGCACGAGAACGTCTCTCATAACGTTAGATGTCTGACTTGAGATACTGGATGTCTGAATGAGACAGAAAGTCCACCTGTTAATTAAAAGATACATGCTCATGTAAAAGTAACATTTTGGATTCAGTGGGATTGGTGAGTTGGGAGGGTGGCTTAAATTTCAAGCCACTCTCATGAGATTTCAGAGGATTTGGAGTCTGATTAACAGCAATATTTTTGGTTTGTGGAATGTGTGTGTGTGCATGTGTGTGTCAGGGAGAGAGGGCACTGATGGCATGTATCTCAATGTGTTGATGGGTGGTAAATCTGTGTCCCAGTGCAGGACATCCCAGTCCAGCTTCTGAGCAAATGTTAAGCAGCTACCCATGGCTAATCTGTTTTTCATTTGTTATTTTAATGCCCCATCTCGAGTGAGTTGCAGCTTTTGGAACGAGAATAGTCCTTCCTTTTAATCCTCACGTGATCAGAAAACAGTCCCTGTGAATCTAAACTGTACCAAGTCCAAAATAGTTCATACATTACTGGGGATCTCTGCTTTGTATTTGAACGTTCCTTCTATTGGCAGTGGTTATATCAGTCACTTCACAGTTTAAGGATACTGCAAATCAATTTATTAGATTAAAAGCTTGGCACTGAGCTTTGTGCATCTGTAATGCAATATCTGAAGCTGTTTGTAGATGGTCTGTCTTATTTACCGCAAAAAAAAGGGAAATTCAGATTGCCCCGCTAAAATCCAATTTGGTGTGGTTTCTTAGTGCATGACATCTTCAAGGGCAATGGCATCAGTGGTTAAAAGAAGAACTCTAGAACAGGACATGACAAGGACCTGTACAGTCTAGATTTTTAAAAATGAAATAAAGTCAACAGAATTTTGGCACAAACAAAGTAAGACAAAAACATCAAACTTTACTTCATGATCTTTTAACAAGCAGATTAAGATATTTCAAAAATGCTCATGATTCATCTGGAAAAGGAGCTTGAAGACCAGGGCAAATTGTACATTTATTTTTAATGTGTTTTTAAATGAGTTCGTAAATAGTGACACGCGTGTCACAGTGTCCTGTGTAATTTGACCATAGGAGAAGTTTTCATTTTGCTGTTGGAGGTTCCATATACAGAATGAAATGTATATAAAGGAAAGCTTTATTACTACTACACTACATGTTACTGGATAATTGATAGATAAATAACTTGGTAAATCACTATAACAGGTAAATAACTAAGTTGTACCACTATGTTTAAATCCGCTTAAAAATCATTTGAAAATCGAGCGAGTCACAATAATTTTTGATGTGGATCTTCTAAATATGTATATTAGCAAAATTGATTGCCCTGTACCCATATGGTGACACAACAGTAAAAAATCATTATTATACATGATTAATAATACTGACAATAATAATAAATACACATGTACAACATAATAATGGTCGCCACCATTATAACACTTTTTTAACATAAAATATTACTACAGCTGTTTCTATTGCTTTGCAAAAGAACTCATTCCACTTGCTCGAGAAAATACACAACACGTAAAGCCCACTCCTGGTTTTCCGAGCCGCCTACAACAGCTCAGTAGGCTGTAACTCCACAAATATTAGCGCTATTCAAAAGATTTAAATGGTTTCTGAAAGACGAAGAAGAAGTGAGCTTTCCGATGTGCATGAGCAAATATGGTAAAAATGAGGGAAGTTCATACCTCAGCTTTAAGTTACTTTAGACTAAGTGACTGTAATATAGTGACTAAATACTGTATTTGTAATATTTCATATTATTATTAGCAGCAATTTGGGTTACACCACCTTCCAGGTCTCTATATTCTCTGTATCTATGTATTTATTAGGTTATTTTAGTGTGTGAGAGTGAGTGTGTGAGTGTGTGAGTGAGTGTGTGAGTGTGAGTGAGTGAGTGAGTGAGTGAGTGAGTGAGTGAGAAATGAGACGATTTGTAAACACATCCCTATGCTTACAGTGGTTCAGCTACATTTGATCCTACAACACTTCTTCTGCTGTTTACCTGTAACTGCCTCCACATCAAAGCCTGAGATAAAGAGACAGACGAAACGTCTGAAGATGTTTAGTGGATGTTTCTCCTCCCCTGCTGTTTCTCTCTCTCTCTCTCTCTCTCAAGCTACTCCCCCTCTCTCTCGCTCCCTCTCTCTTACACACACACACACACACACACTATACTAATGGGCTGAGATTTAAATAAGACATGACCACAGAGCAGAGTGGCATCATCACACACAACAAAACGACTCACTGAGCGTCTGACCCACAGACCAATGACTTTATCCAACTCAGCTCCAAAAGCGTTTAACTTTCGATTTAATGCTGGAAAATGTCTCTTAAAAGTTTGGAAATAAGTAAGGACCTAGTGCAAGGTGACAACGCAACCCAGGGTAACCTCTATGCAACTAAAGCCTCCCTCGCCTTGGCTAATCACAGCAGATACTGAAAGAAAGCTTCACATACTTCTTAACACAGTGCAATATTTTTATTTTTGTCTCATTTGTTTCTATTAATTAATTTGATTCTATTAATTTAATACTCTTTAATATGACAGAATTCTCTCGCTCTCTCTCTCTCTCTCTCTATATATATATATATATATATATATATATATATATATATTTAGTTATATATATATATATATATATAT
>JAVSBV010000017.1:1903434-1917392 GCA_033117975.1 Parotocinclus spilosoma | reverse complement strand
TTAAAAACACTACAATAGTGTATTTACTCAGCGGATGAATACTCACCAAAACGAGAAGTAAGACTAGAGCATCGGCCGCCTGAGTCGCTAATTGCCGACATGGCAAGATTTTATCTGCGGTTTTGTGTTCGCTGTTTGTAAAAGTTTCATTATAGACTAAATTCATTCAAGCCCTACAAAGTCACCGAAACGTTTTGAAAGTTCTATGACTAAAATAATGTATAAATACTAAAATACAGCGTCCCTACTTGGCGGATTTTCGTTTATCGCGGGTGGTCCTGGAACGTAACCCCTCCATAAATTAGGGAAAATTGTATTTAAAAAGGTCTAACGATGAAGTTCACAGTCTGTGCCTGGTTATTCTCTCACCTTGCGGGTTAGTCTGCGTTTGATTTCTCTCTTCTCCTCCAGCTCTTCCTGTTCATTACGTGCTGCAGAAAAGAAACCAAACCAATCGATCACTGGATGCGTCTGGGTTAGGAGTAACAACTTAGACTTAAGTCCTATTGGATTCGTTTATCAGAGCGACGTCTGTGATTGTACGCTCCTACCCATGTTCCTGTTTTCTGTTATAATTACTGTTCAAACGCAATAGTTCCTAGCAGGTTGTAATTCTCTCCAAACCTGGAAGGTTGCATCACTAGTAATTATTTCTGGAAAACAAAATGTATGCTCTTTGGACACTTTATAAGGTACACCTGTTCATCTCCTCTAAGGCAAACATCTTATCAGAATCAAACAGAGTATCAGAATTGGCAAGAAATGTGGTACAAGTAACGAGGCATGGTTGTTGGTGCTAGACAAACTGGTCCGAGTGTTTCAAAACTGCTGATCGACTGGATTCTCTCACATTTCTAGCCATTTCTAGGGTTTGTAGAGAAGAGTCCACAAAAGAGAAAATATCCAGTGAGCAGCAGTTCTTTTTACAGAAATGCCGGAGAATGGCCATGCTGGTTCCAGCTTAAAGCAAGGCACCAGTAGCTTAAATAACCACTCCTTACAAAAAGATGAACAATGAACCTTGATGCAGATGGGCTACAGAGGCCGAAGACAACACCACAAGCCACTAAAGTCAGTTAAGAACAGAATGTAAGTTCACATAGGCTCGCCAAAATTGGACAATAGAAGATTAGATGAACTAATGAGTCGTGATTTCTGCTGCGACATTGGATGGTCTGATCAGAATTTGGTGTAAACAAAATGAAGGCATGAACGCATGCTTACCAGTGAAGAGTGAAATATTTAAGCTCGTTCCTGAAATTTACAACACATTACACTGCTCACAGAAATCAAGGGATATTTCAAAATGAAATATGCCATAATTAAATATCCCCATTTTGGGGATTGTATAAGCTGAATGCTAGCCTTACATTACAAGAGCTGTGGAGAAATCTGGGCCAGCAGAGCACATACAATTCAAACCAGACGTTCCCCTAAGCAGTCTTTGCTAGATGCCTTTCAGCGAGTTATCTGGAGAGATGGTTCGGGTTTCTTAAATAACGCCGCAGGCCCAAAAAAAACAGCAAACCGCCTGGAACGCATCAGTATGAGCTACAACCTTCTGGCATCTGAAAGCCTTACAGTATCAAAGTAAATCTGCAGAATCCCGCTGGGCTTAAGTTTTGTGCTTGTTTCATTTTTTTTTTTTTTTCTTAAAGATTCTTTAAAATTGAAATCTAGGCCAGCCTGTGGTTCATGTGCACAGCGGACTGAAAGTTTCCTTACTGCATGTTCTGCACTCGTATACGTGTTACTGTGGACACCAAAGGTTAAGAACTGGCATGGGTAGCTGGCCCAGCCTCGTGCAGGTATACAACATTTGGTGTAGTGTTGCCTTTAGGTTTGTCCTTAGGTGGAGGAAGATTCCAATAGACTGATCTCTATACACTCTGGAAACTGGATCTTTACAGTATCTCACTCATTTAAAGTCTATCGCTTTAAACAACTGAGCATTATCTCAAAGCAGCTTTACAATGATCATGGACCATAGCATCAAGATGAGCAAGCCTGGAGCAACAGAGGCAAGGAAAAACTCCCTAAGCAATTCAAACAGTAATCCGTTGAATCATTTTAGAGGATTAAACACGTTCCAACCTGGATTTTGAACAAGTAATCATTGGGTTCAGTAAAGAGAGAAAGTAAAGCTGGTTGTTGGTCAGTAGGCAGTTACTTGGATGAAGCTCAAATCAATTATTTACACTCACGTTTTAGGATGTTCCTCTGCTCCAGCTCCTCTGCTGTGGGTCTTTGGCTCAGCCTCCTGTACACAATCACAAACGTGGAGGTTACACGGGTGCTCTTAAGTAAACGTTTCTAACTGTATCAAGGTTAAGTGTTAAGGGTATAAGAGCTTAATTGAGTTAAACTTAAACTACATTTTGTTGTGTAATCAAGTGTGGGATACTGATTTAATCCAAATGATGCTATTAGTAACGCAGCTTTTATTAGTACCTTTATCCTGTGACAATGCTTCCTCCTCTCTGGATGGATATTTTTGGTAGGTGCACGGTTCTTAACCCGGTAATGACAAAGTTTTCAAAACCCCAGCAAGACTGCAAATCAAGGAGGACGTCTTGCAGAGCTCAAGTTCTATTTGTGTCCATATTCAAACGTCGTGTAGCTATTAAGTAACAATCCGGCCCTGCAGCTGTACACTAAACTGCTGAAGCCAACGATAACGAAGTTACATAAACAAGAGAAGAACATCTGAACGCTAATTCATTCCTGCAGCAGCCCCTGTGCACTTTACAAGATGACATGGTAATTAGTGACAGAACAGTTTGTGAGCCGTTCATTAATTAACGGCATCGTCAACAGCGGGGCAACGCTCGAGCATGATGTCTTGATCTAAGACGGTCATTTAGTATGGAGTTCGTTTTGTGCCAAAGTACTACAAAGTCGTGAGCAAAATATTTAAAATCAAATTGGAAGATAGATTGCAAATGCAGATGATAAAAAAAAAAAAAAGAAATCAAACCCAGTGAAAGCTCAGAGTTTAAACTTTTTCCTAAAAGCAGATAAAACCAGTAAAATACGTGACAAAATCATCATTATTTTAATCATTCTTTTATGAAAGATGAAGAAAATGTTTTAAGTCAGGTTTGGGCATAAATACATCAAACTTAAAGGGTTCACAAACATTCAGGCACAACTGGATTGGGATCATATTTTAAAAAGTAGAATCATAATCTAATCAAACCAAAGGCATTCATTAAAATAGTAATCATAATTTATAGAGCTTCTGTCAAAAATTTCAATTGTATCCTATAAATGGAATGCTTAATCTTTTATAATTTTATTCAATAGCATTTTTTCTATTAGCGGATACACTGTGCTCATAAAGGGTCAGCAACATCCCTTGAGTAAGATGTTCAGTTTGCATTGAGAAGCTCCAAAAATTAGCCCCACACCATTCCATCTCTTATGGCAACCTGAACTGTTGGCATGAGGCAGGATGGATCCACAGCTGCTTCAATAATGTTTATGCCAAATTTTGACTCTACCAACCGAACGCATCAGAAATCAAGAAACCAGACAACATTTTTCTGATCATCTATTGTCCGAGAAATGAGCTGTAAAACAGCTGCAGTACATCCAGAACCCTGCTGCTCGACTCCACACTAAAACCAGAAAGTACGACCATATTAGTCCTGGTGCCCAAAGTCAGGACTAAACACGGTGAAGCAGTGTTTCACTTTTATGGAGCCATGATCTGGAACAGACTCCCTGAAGATGTTAGGCTGGAGTCAACTCTCACAATGTTAACCCATTAACTGCCAAATTTTTTTCTGAACTTTTTTTTCTTTTTACTTTATTTCTGTCCGCCTACATCCCATCCCATCCCATCCCATCCCATCAGTAGGCGAGTTAAAGCACCCGATTCCCAAATGGGGATCATGGTTTTTAATGGGTTAAATGTATTCACTGTTTTGGTTCCAGAAGACTTGTCAAACTCTGATATGTTTGAAATTGGAATTTAATTTCCCCATAAGAACACATTCACGACCCAAATTTTTTTTGAGCTTCTATATTTGTATATAATGAATGTAAGAAAACATACAATACAATGCATACAATTAATAAAGACATGAAATAAGTGAAAATAAAGTCAAAAATTACAGAAGAATGAAATATCCCTCATTTTTGTGAGCAGTCTAGCTAACTTGTTAGCACAGCACTTTAGCTGGCTTGCTGCATTCATGAGCAAACCTTGCCCACTAGCATAACCAGCAAGCTATTATAGTTAAACTAGTAAACTCATTAATATTGGGATACCACACACCTCTCTGTGTACAGAAGCATATTTTTTATTTGTCTGTAACTGACTGTGACTGAAAGTTGTCGGGAGATCATCGCTAACAGTCTGGTTTTGTTTCCTGCATAATCTCGGGCTGATAGTTGTCAGAGAGCAAGAGATAGCACAAGAGAAGAGCGCTAGAGAGAAAATGGAAGTCTCCTCTATGGTTTTAATTATAATGCAGGCAGGGCGAAGTGCATTTGCTCCGGCTCTTTATGTCAGCCTGGAAGAACTAGCCATGATGTGACAAGCGTGATGGGCTAAGTGCTACTCTCTCCTTTCACTCTGCTGTAATTTGCGGCTTTAAATGCAAGACTTTTTTAACCAAACAGATTATCGGAGAGGAACTACGACAGAGCGGTGTCGCTCATTTCACAGCAGGTAGCGGTGCACTGCGCTAAAAAATACCTCGACACATTTCATGCTCCCTTCCTCCATCTGCTCTCGCAGGTGCTGCTTCGATTCGGCGCCCTGGGGATACGAGGCCTTCAACTTTTCATCTACTCATCTTTTGTTTTATAGGAGGCATGAAAAAAGATACCGCTGTTATCTCCCATGTACTGTATGTATTTGTTCAATTTGGCGCTCCCATGGTCACAACCTATCAGATAATCAATTAGTGTTGTAGTCCCCCCAAATCCAAATTAAATAGTGACAGTAAAACAACATTTCGTATGAGGAAACTAGGCTCAAATTTGGAACCCATCCAATGACTGGACAACAGGAAAATGTTCATACATTTATATTTCCAGCGACTTACAACTGATACAGTCTTACAATCCAAGCAATTTTGGGTTAAGGGTCTTGCACAAGGACCCAACTGGACCCAGTTTGTCAGAGATGGGATTTGAACCCTGGACCTTCTGGTCCAGAGTCGAGTACCTTAACCGCTAGGCTACCATTCTTCATAAACTTTCCTGTCTAAAGAAATATAAAGGCTATTACATAGTAATTCTTCATAAGACAGCAGATGTTCAGTGTAGCATGCAGTCTCAGGCCACCATTAGATTAGATATATCAGATATACATTAGCGCCGATATATTGACCATACATAATTATATTTCTCGTTTATTTGATACAATTTGCCCAGTTTAACACAGGAAACTTTTCTGTAGTGTTGAAAAAATAAACTGAAAAAGTAAAAGCTGATTATATAGGTAAGTGTGATCTTCCCTTACACGTGAGCAATAGCAGCATTTCGCAGTTATGCCACGATGCCAAGCTGACCCTACTAAAGGTAGAGGAACATATATGATAATGAGAGAAGATATATGCTAATGCTCACAAAGATTGAATGAAGAACAATGGAAAATAGTATTATGGAGTGAAAATATTATTATTCATTGACTACATGTTATATATGCAGATTTCAGCATTGTTAAAACAGGAAATCCAATGGTGTCCTAAGTCTTTTGCACAGTACTATATGTAATGTTAAAATTTCCATAAGGTAATTATTTTACAAAATACAAAACGTTGCATGAATGTTTATAATGCTTAACCTGGAGCATTTCATCTCAGTCAGCCGGTTAGTTTTCTTGTTTTGTTGCCTTATCTGAGTAGGATTTCATTCGGTGTTCCAATTTTAATCTGTATTATCAGATAAACAAATATTGTGCCATGTTTAAACATTGCATGCTGGCGCTGTTGGTAATCTGTAATAAATCAGCATACCTGTTTGGCTCATCTCTCCCGCAAGACGAATTGCACCTTTAATAAAAGATGACGCCTGAAACACAATGACAATTACCTGGCGTATTTTCCATTATGATGGAGTGTGCCAGGAACCTTCCTCCGTCACGGTCGGCCGCGCTTGCACACCTCGCTTTAATTACTAGACTTTGCATTAATGTTCGGCCCTGAACACAAAGCCTCTCTATTCTGGCCTATGACACACAGAATTAGTCTACCTCGTCTCTCTGTGTGTGTGTGTGTGTGTGTGTGTGTGTGTGTGTGTGTGTGTGTGTGTAGTGAAGCAGAACTCTCATTCTCCTGGTCCGGGTCAAGATTCAGACTATGAAATACATGTGTGATAATGCTCCTCATCATTCTTTATCTTGAGTGCCTGGTCAAAGTGTTTTATTTAATTACTGCTGCTGAGCTCATCACTCTCTCTCTCTCTTACACACACTCTCTCTCACACACCTTCAACTCAATCAGTGTTGTTGCAGTGGGCACATGCCTCAGACCATGCATTAATATTCACCTCTTCTCTCTAGCAGATTTATAAAGTCATATAATAACCTCTTCATGTAAAGGGTATGCAAGGCTGTTGCTTCCACTGATAAGCTAAAATGTCATTGAAGATATTTATATATAATAAGACATATTTTCCATTTTTTATACGATACTAATATCAACGCTTTAATTGGTGCATGATCCCCGGACTCATTTCATATCTGATATCCTCTTAATTACTGACCTGGTTCTCTGCAAGCCCAGATAGTTTGTGTTCTGTGTTCAGGTACATGGTTTGCACCAAAAGCACCAGCCAACATTGCTACAGACTAAAACTAGGCCAGTCAAGCCTGAAACGAGTCATATCAGCCTAAATCAGCAGCAGACTGGATAAACTGGTTCAGCTAAAGGACCACCAGATAACCAGAACAAGACCAGCAATAACTAGAAGTAGCATCAGATTAGCCACAAAAAAACCAAATCAGGCTGGAATAAGCACCTGGTGAGGAAAAGTAGAGGTAGAGTGAGGTAAAGCTACATCAGCACTAGGATACTTGAATCCAAAAAGAGATCAAGATCAGAAAAAACATCACTAGAACCAGAACCAGAATCAGACCAAAGATAGGCCAGCATAAACCAGAACTAGATCCAAAGGGCATCCCAAATGGGACAGCACCAGAACAGAATTGGCCATCTTAAAACAACAACAACAACAGGCAAAAAAAAGTACCACACCAGCAAGAACCAGAACCAGATCAGCTTAAACCTTAGGAGACTAGCTTAACCAGTTAAAGGAAGTTGTGGTAGCCTAGCAGTGAAGGTATTGGACTTTGGACCAGAAGGTTCAAATCCCACCTCTGCCAACTTTCCATTGTTTGGTCCTTGAACAAGAACCGTAACCTACAATTGCTTGGAACTGTATCAGTCCAATATGCTCAAGTTAATGACACTCTGGGTAAGGGCGTTTATTAAATGCTACAATTTAAATGTTAAACATTACCAGACCATATTTAACGATACTAAAAGAAACTAAATTTGCCCTAGGCAGGCTAAAACAGAATTAGACCAGGATTACCCATCACTACATCAGCAAAAAAGCACTAAACAGAGCAAGGGCAACTAAAATCCGGAATTAGTCCAGTTAAATTCACATTTAAAGTCATAGACTAGTCTTGTACTCAATCGTAATTCAGACCTTGAGGACTATATCACGAGTATGATGACCCATACGTCTGTAAATTGGTGTAACTGGAAGCCTGAGGTGGTAAAAGGTTATAAATGTGTGCAGCCCTACCGTGACTTATTCATACAAACTTTACTGTCCTACTTATAAAATGTCACAGTGTAGAATAAGCCCAGACCTGAAGTGCTCATGAACACAAAATGAGCCATAAAGGCCAAACGTCCATTCGTGAAATATTGGACTCATGCTCGCCGTGGCAGACGAGCTGAATAAACTGTGCACTGCAGAGCAGATTTGGACATGTTTTGAGAGCTATGAACTAATGAAGGCGGCTACGGGATGGTTGGATGAAATTTCTACAATATTCCACTGAGCTCAAATGGCCTGAAAGTGTCTCTGAAAAAAAAAGAATGAAGCAAATGTCTATAAATGTTTAACAAAATGTATCAACGTTTAGGGTAAACCAGAAATCATTGCAAACCATACATGTAAGGTGTATCTGGTTCTAGACTCTCAAGCATGGCTCAGTTAATCTGTAGCACTACTGGCATAATCAAATGCAGACCAAAAAACAGAACGATAATCAATGTTCCCATTGGGTGTCACCACACTGGAGGATTCCCATATTATATCTGGAATGGTTCGTATGCTGGATGCCCTTCCTGACACAACCCTTCCCGTTTATCTGGGGTTGAAACAGGCAGTAGGAGTTCACACCTAACCGCTGGGGTTTTTCTTTAAACGCAGATCTTGACTCTGCCCGGGACCGAACTCCAGACTCTGACTTTCTATTAGCACTGAACAACAGACCTACAAATGTTGTAAAAGCTCTCAAAGCTGTAGCAGCTCATTTACTACGCTCTGTTTTTTACCCCATTCCCCTCCTGCTACTTCTTCTCATCAACAGCAAGAGATCATTTTCAGATCCACAGAGTAAGAGTACGATGCGAACATCAGGCCTCGAGACACGATAATGATAATTACTGGATCCTTGATTAGATTGTGCTGTTCAGGACATGATTTGAAGGTGAATTAATATGAGGGAAATTAGGGTTATGGTAGTATGTTAATTTAAAGGACCCCTGAACAATTCATTTTAGACCATTAAGATGTGTTTTTAGTCCTTACACCCAGTGGGCCCCAGTAATGGATCCATATGGGCTGAAGGATTGTAATGGTACTGATAATATTCAGGAGTTCAGGTAAATAGTGTTTTTATAAGAAAGTTCACATATGTACTACCTCAAATATGACCAATAGAGCTTATACATTCCTTAATTATCTTCTATTAATCCACACGGGGTCGCGGGCAAGCCAACTCTGGGCGAAAAGGACAGGAACAACCCTAGAAGGGGCACCAATCCATCGTAGGGCACACAATGTCTCACAGGAAGGGCCACCTTTTAGAGACACCTAACAACCCTTGGACTGTAAGTGGAAACCAGTGTACCCAGAGTAAACCCACACAGACAGGGAGGACATTTCAAATCCACACAGAAAGGACCCAGGCCGCTCCACCCTGGGACTGAACCCGGGACCAGGCAGTGGTGCTACCCACCCAGCCACAGTGCTGCCCACCAATAAAGCCTAATTTACTGAATAGTGCAGAAATCCATAATATAGCCTGCATCCAAGGGGCTTATGTACAGTACAGTGCAAAAGTCTTAGGCCACCATTAGGTTTGTTGTTTTAGCTAGGGTATATTGCTCATATATAACATACTGGTGACTATTAGATCCAAAAACTCTTGGAT
Source organism: Parotocinclus spilosoma (assembly GCA_033117975.1). Taxonomy (NCBI): domain Eukaryota; kingdom Metazoa; phylum Chordata; class Actinopteri; order Siluriformes; family Loricariidae; genus Parotocinclus; species Parotocinclus spilosoma. Next base: position 1,907,980 of record JAVSBV010000017.1, on the reverse strand, counting down.
TCATCACTCCGTAATGTGTTCATTCATATTCTTTACCTTAGAGTCTGGCCAACAACTAACCATCTAGTTTTAATCACAACCAATTGAGGGACCTTGGCTGATGAGCAGTCTTGCTCTGATGGTTGTCTTTTTGAAAACCAAAATACAAAACCACATTAATACCACTTTGCCTTTCTTTGACCCTCGTACGGGCCCAGAGTCGCACCTGACCAACCCTTTAAACAACAAGTTGCTGTTTTGTGAATATGACTCATGTCTTTGTCCATTTGCGTATGACTTCTGAGAAATCCTTTTACTGTGATCTCATCCATAAATAACTTTGATGCTTGTTGCAACTTCTGCTTGGGCTTCGATCCGGTCCTTATCTCGGGTTCGTGGAGAGCCGCAGAGCTAGCTGAAGAAGAGCAGATGCCATTGAGCGCTGATACAGATCAGCGGGTTCGAGTTCAGCCAGTCACGCAGAGATGCGCTGCTTTCCTTTAAGCACAAAAATTCCATTTGGCCACTAAGAAATGTAATAAGAAGCACTCGGAGATGGACAACATATTCATTTATTATTATTGACCTCAAAGTGAGCCGAGCGAGGCACTCACTACTGAATCTAGCCGTAGGAAATCAACGGGACTGGACAATTTTTTACCAAAAAAGACGTGTTTAGAAGTTTTGCTCTTTGATTTATTTGATTATGTGTGAATTAACGGGTAGGATTCGGAAACGTAATGCGTTTAGGAAAACAAAGAAACAATGATGTGGTTTGTCGTTTTGTCGCAGTAAGCGTAGATTTACAGGAAAAACACTAAATGGCGTAGAGTTCCTGTTATAACGGAACGTATAACTGGATCTGCTTTCTATAAAGTAACAAAGAAGGTTTGCCTGTTCAAAAATACAGGATTTCCTTATGTTAAGGTAATTAAATTATTTTCAATGTAATAAGTTAAATATTAACGAACAAGATTTGGCAGAGATGGCAGATTTTTGCCCACTGGCAGATCATTCAATGGCATGGATTTTTCACTACAAAGGTTAAGTTTACTAAAGGTTAAGGTTAAAGGCAAACTTATTTCTATAGCACATATTACTTATTGCAGCTTTGCAATTATACAGGCCTAGAGCCCAACTGAGCATGCCTAAAACAACAGTGGCAAGAAAAAAACAACTCGAACATTATAAGACATAAATTTTTTTTGTTATGATATGTTTTTAGGACCCAAGGATGCGGGAATGAAGGAACCCCACGACGTATAATAAGAATGGGAAATAACTAAAAAGGCAGAGCAAAAGACTCTCCAAGTTACAAAAACCCAAAAGGGAAAAAGTCACGCAGCTGTGTTGCGTCCCAAATGGGAATGGCACCCACAGCTGGTGCACGCACAAATTGACTGCAATATGCACCGAAACGGCAGAGGGCGAACGTGCAGTAAGCACGAGAAGACGCCGATTTGAGAAGCTTCCCAAATCGAGTGGCACGGAGGTGCTCCAGAACGCCAGAGGGCGAGCGTGAGAAGCCGGCACGGGGCGCATCTCAAATCGAGTTGCGCAGCCGTCCGGAGTGAGGCTCGGTTACCAGCCGATGTTGGATGGGGAAGAGAAACCCTGATTCTGTCCCTAAACCGCTAAATACCTCAGGGGTTTCCCCCGTACACGTCTACGTGCACTATAAGCCCCGGGACGTTACCGACTGAACATAAATAATCGCTTGCATAGCTTTTAACAAGGTCGCGTCGCAAGCGGAAGACCGAGTGTATTACGTCTGTGACGATGAACCGTACATTTTTTAACGATGTAACATCGAACAATGCTGGATGTCGTACTTTTATAGTAGACCCCCCAGGTGTTTGATATCACGTCATAAATTAGACACCGGATATAACCAGGTGCTCTGTAACGGCTGTTGGGGCACCGGGCGTCTCGTAACACCTTTGAGCAGTTTAGTTGTTATATGTAAGAATGTAACTGTTACCTAGTTAATAGGTTTGATTATGTCATAACCTAAAAGCAAAGCAGAGCATCCCTCAGCCATGGCATTTCTCAACTTTCCCAGTCTTTTGTTGCCCCTGTACCAACTTTTATGGAACGTGTTACAGGCATTAACGCCAAATGAGTGAAAATTTGCATAAAACATTAAAGTTTATCCATTTGAACACTAAATATCTTTATGTTTGTAGTGGATTCAATTAAATATAGGTCGAAAAGGATTTGCAAATGATCGTATTCTGTTTTTATTTATGTTTTACACAGCGTCCTAACTTCATCCGAATTGGGGTTGTACATCCAACTTTTTAAATGTTGTGGACAAAGGAAACCTCACCCGTTGCATCGTTGGAAATGGTTTAATCATAGGGGCTTTATTTAACGGAAACGAAAATTCACCCAGAGCAACTTCTCACCACTGCATTCACTGTCTGTCCTGTCTGGCTCATCTATACGCTGATCAATTTAACGATATCTGCATTTACCATGCTTTCAACCGCCTGCATTAAGATGTCAGATTGAGTTCTTTAGAAACTCTCTGGAAATGAGCGATGCAAGAATATGTGACTTTATGGATTGCTTTATGGATGCACTTGTAGGAAATTACATTAATGCATGTCTGGGTGTATTTAGTGCTGCTTTGTGTGTGCATTTTGAATTAAGATGACCACGAGTAGCTTGGAGATAGGAACCTTGTACCCCCAACACACACACACACACACACAGATTTGATGAACCATAACTTTAACTGTAGTAATTTTTAGCAAATATTTTCACTCTGGTAGTTAAAAAAAGCTAATTCATTTAAAAATGTACTTATGTAACGTGACCTGCGGTGTGGCCTTTTTAGCATCAGATGGCAGCAGAGGCGCACAGGACAAATTATTAAATACACAGGACAAACTGAATCAGCTATATTAAAACCAGCAGGACATATAGAAATGCTTAACGCTGGCAAGAGGAGCTGTGCCGTATAGAGGCACAGATGGTGAAGTATGAAGATGGTGTGTGTTTGTAGATATGAAAGAAGAGATCATTTGAAAACTGTCAATAAAATGAAAGAAACGAGCTGAGAAAGTGAAATTCAAAAGCCAGAAAATCAGAAAGGAAAGCTTAAATAACTTTAAGTGAAGTGAAAATGTCTAGAGTTTTTGTTTAGAAGACAAAAAAACAATAAATGAAATGTAAGCATCCAGCATTCCTGGTTCGATCTAGACCTCTTACTCCACCTGGATGAAGTTTGCATGTTCTCCCAATGTCCACGTGGGTTTACTACGGGTGCTCCGGTATCCTCGCCGGTTTCCACTCACATTCCAAAGACATGCATTAGGTTAATTGGTGCTTCTAAAGTGCCCCTAGTGTGTGAGTGTGTAAGTGTGTGTGCCCTATGATGAATGGGTGCCCTGCCTAGGGTTGTTCCTGCCTTGTGCCCTGTGCACATGGACCCCAACTCCCAAACTGACCGATGACAATGTTCTAGTTGCACTAAACATTTCAGGTATTGTTAGCACTGTGAGGACATGCAGAACACCCTCACACTCACCTGAACACACAATTGTACAACACCTTAACACAAAAGCTTGTACTCTAATTCAGAACCAGAATTTTCCCATAAGGCTGCCGCTACCCCCATAAAGAGATTAATACAAATCTGTTCACACAACTTTATCTGATGGGTGTCTCTTATTTTGAGTAGCCATACAGAGGCACTTACCTCCCCTGTGCTTTAGGAGAAAGCTTCGGCGGTGCGAAGCCAGTAATTAGCAGTGTTTTTATACTGAGTCTGAGTTTATTTTGACAGAGTAAATTGTCTTAAATTGTCGCAATAATCTGTCGGCGTAAAAGCATCAGGCGGAGTGTTCTTTTTTTTGGAAGTGAGCGTCTCCTGCGCACTAATTGCTTGAATGCATTTCTCGATTTCAATTTGCGCGACCTCTGAACGCCACGTCTGTAATTTCCTCCCCCATGTTCCTCTTAACCAAACGATATGTTAGAGTGAGTTCGAGATTCCTCTGATTAACAAGTTTCTGATCTTTACTGCCAAGTTCTGGACTTGCCTGATTGAAACCCAGGTCCCTTAACGATACAGAGATGAAATACAGGTCCTATAGTGGTCTTTATGGTCATTGAGAAGCCAATTGGGTCAGAATTCATTGTTTTAATTCATAGCTGTAACTGCATTCTGAAACACTAAACATATGCTGTAATCCAACCTGGATTGATCATTTTTTTATTTCTTATTCACTGATTGATTGTTTTGGCTTCTCAGTCTTATAGCTATTCACACATGTTACTATATATATATATATATATATATATATACACACAGTTGATTCCGGTTAATTGGACCAGCCACTTATTCCGACCAAATCCTAAAGTACCAAAACAAATCCTATTATATACGTGTAATCGGACCAAAGAATGTGTACAGTATGTAATATCCGTGAATAAACTCTACCCGAAAACTCCAGAGTCTCTCCCCAGCCCTCTACTGCCACCTACAGGTCTTTCCCTAACATTTCCATTTACTACAAAAAACCAAGCCACAAGTCGCCACTTAGCCACAGCAAAAGCG
>JAVSBV010000017.1:1867356-1879464 GCA_033117975.1 Parotocinclus spilosoma | reverse complement strand
AAACCCACGCAGACACGGGGAGGACATGCAGACTCCACACAGAAAGGACCCAGGTCTCTCCACCATGGGATTGAACCTGGGACCTTCTTATTGTGAGGCAGTGGTGTTACCCACCGAGCCCTTGTGCTGCCCTTGAGATTGGTCTTTTAAGATAATATAATATTGTAAAGATGCTTTGAGACAATGAAAAAAAAAAAGCGCTATATACTGTAAATAAATTTGAATTTGAAATTTGAAATAATTTACTGATTTCACAAAACACCGTGTGTGGTGAGGCACATCCTAAAAATGTTACCAGATCTTTCAAATCAATTTTCATGTAATCACATTTTTCCTGGAACAACTATGAACTTTTACCATCTTGTCTTCCATCTTGTCTTCCATCCCCAACGCTGCTACATACTACTGCTGCTGAGCGAGATGTACTGTAGCTCCAACACTCAACCATAACATTACAAATCAAGCTCTGTTGTTCAAACCCAGGTCCGCAGAAACTGCTGTTTTCTGGCAGCTGGCTCTTACCTCCGAGCTCTAGGAGCTGTTGTCCATGACATAAGTCTCCAATTAAAGTAAACATTTTGTATTCTAGTGATCTTCTAAGGGCTCTTTAATGCTTCAGCCTGGTACAATAGCAATGCTAAATGCTCACTTAAAAAAACCCACAGCTGATTTAATCTTGTTTATGACTATAAACAGGAAGAGTGCTAATATTAACAATTCACTTGCCTTCCATAACATTGGAACGGACCCATGGCGGTGCCTAAATATTTGCCTTTGCTGGATTAATAATGCTCAGGTTTCTGCAGGAATAAAAGACATGATGTAACCTGTGTGGCAGTGTAATTCTGAGTGTAAATCATATTATCATATTATATGTGGCATTCCTATATAACACAGTATGTGCAGTGCAGACAAGGGTATTTCCTGTTTATGAACAACAGTATAACACATTTTTGTGCTCTGAAAGCTTTGAATAAAGATTTTATGGGGGTAAGCACCGGTAAACGGCTGTGAAACAGGACACCGAGCGACATGACTGGACGTTACCGTAGTCACATAGCAGTTTAGATATTTTGCACATAGTGTTTTACTTAAAACAATATTATGAAAACACAATATAAAAAACATTGACTACGGTACTGTAACGTATAGGACAGTCACACGTTGTGTTCTTATAAAACTATATGTTGTATACTGTATACTGCCTGTTATTCTCTTTGTCAGCAGGTGTCTCAAGGGTTCACTTGTACAAGTTCTGTCATTCAGGCATGAATTTGATATATGTAAGACACATTTTTACATTTCTTGTTAACATTCTTAAGATATCAGGCACTTATTGGATGGACAGTCCAGTAAGTTCAGGATCAGCTCTTTATAATGGTTTGTTATAGATTTATTCAGACTTTAATTAAGCTCAGAGGAAATTCCAGACAGGTTGTCTGATAAATTGTCAAGTGGCAGTGAAAAAGGTCTGGCCTTTGTATCTGTTTTTCAGATATAGTGGCCTTTATACTTCTTCCAGTCCTGTAAAGACACTGGGGTGTCCAGCAGCACTGCTGTGTCTGATTCACTCGTATCAGTGAACCACCACCCAAATAGTGTCTGATCTGTGCTGGAGGTTTAACCTCTTTTTGGCCTCTGAAAGAGTTTTATGATACAGGACCTGTATGTCTTTCCCATTAATGGGGGCATGTCCAATGGGCTACTGATAAACGTGCTTCAAGTTTTACTGCAGGATGCTTAACTTGTCTACAGACTTGTGGAGGCGTGTCCTGTGTGTCAGTCCTGGTAAAGGGAGTGTGAACAAAGTAACATGGTGTGTCCTCTGTGTCTCTATTGATAGATGTGAGAGTAAAGTACCTATCAGCCTTAGTGAAAGGTGTCCTGTGTTTCAGACCCAGTGATGGGGAGGGGGGGTGGTCTGAAACATTTGGACACATGTAATTCAACAGGGCGGCCGTAAGGCAGTTTGGAAGCGAACCGTGAAACAATCGAGGTCGGGGTAAGTATCCGTCGCAGAGCAAGAAAACGGAATAAAATATCAGTTACCCAAAGAAAGCAAAGCCCAAATATCAGCCAACATGTTTACATGAACAAGAAAGCACTGACGGCGGCATATGGATGTGTGTGTGCGCACGTGTTGTTCAGTCGGTCTGAGATTGCCATGGCTGTAGAGAATCTTCTCGCAGCCCATCCGTCTGCTCGACGCATCCAGATGTGCTCCTTAATGAAGGCAGCGTGCGCTCGGATAAATCCTGATCTCCAGCTTGCCTTTAACCTGAGGTTTCTCCTGGATAAACACTCCATTATGGCCCATTAACTTACATATGCTCGCCTCCTTTAGAGCAACTTGCAGGGCTGAGGCTGAGCAGCAGAGTAGAACCCCTGACATGTGTGTGTCTACGAGGATCCCGGCGCAGTGCAGGCGCAAAAATAGGCCTACGCTCGGGAAGAGGAACCTTGCAGATTGTTAATCAATCCAATTTAGGCCGTGACATCTGGCAAGAGAATGACATATGACTCCTGGTAGCGGTTTTGTTCGGTGGAGCGGCACATAGCGAAAGTGTCGTAATAAAATAAGTGTAGTTCACATGGCTGAGTAGAGCGGTTTGTAGGGAAATGCCTTTATTATTTTATTTAACTGTCATTTTCTTAAGTCACTATTTGGACGAATGAAAGATCTGATTTTGGTTAGGATACGTTATTTTTATGTTTATGTTACTTGGATCATTTTAGTGAGCATACTGCACTGCACTGTGTAAGTTCCACAGAGCTACTACATTTTATTAGAGACGTTCAATGTATGGCTCCAACTTGTAGCTGTAAAGTCAGAGACTGTAGCGCCTCAGTTTGTGTGACTCAAACCTGTCATCAGTGCTCACAGGATGCTGCCTCAGGATGCTAATGGCTAGACCTTTTTGGCTATTGGACTATTGACAGGTGTCAGTCCAGCAGCACTGCTTTGTCTCATTCACTTGTATCAGTGCAACACTCACAACACATCATTCCTACTTCAGTCACAGCAGTGCCCCATCTGTGCTGGTCCTGTGGGGGTGGTGACCATCACAGAACAGACAGAGTAAACTGGACTAACAGTATGTACAGAAGCAGCTGCACTACAGTCTGTAATTGTAAAAGTACACAGCGCCGTGACCACTAAATAAAAGAATACGCAACTCAAAAATATACATCAGTATAGGGTAATCCGGTGGGTAGCACCACTGCCCGCAGTTAGAAGGTCCTGGGTTTAATCCCAGGGTGGAGCGGCCTGGGTCCTTTCTGTGTGGAGTCTGGATGTCCTCCCCGTGTCTGCGTGGGTTTACTCCGGGTACTTTGGTTTCCTTTACAGTCCAAAGACATGCGTGTTAGGATAATTGATAACTCTAAAAAGTGACCCTTAGTGTGTGACTGTGTGTGTGTGCCCTACGATGGATTGGTGCCCCGTCTAGGGTGGATGGCCCACGACCCCGTGTGGATTAAGCGGAAGATAATGAATGTTTAAATACAAATAGTTGCAAAGAAACAAAACAAATGGGCTACTTTAGTAAGCTTTGGGTCAAAAACAATAATTAAACGCTACTCCTCTCTGATTATTCAGTCTGTGTTTGACTGGCCGTATCCTTCTGATGGGATTAATGTCCTTCAGACTTCACTACAGCCAGCGTGTGTGGCTCGTCAAAGCTTTAGCATCGGTAGCGCCATCGAGAGAGTGAGAACGAAAAATCCCGCTGTCTGCATTTCTTATATGTAGCATCATAACTGGCATTGTTATGAAGTACTAAAGCTTAAGCCTCTTGAATTTTGAGCAGCTCCTTCATGTGGTGACCTTAATCTTTATCTTTAATAGGTCTATGAACCAGGTAGGACCGTAAACAGCGAAAGAGAGAAGGAAAGAGAGACTGTGAAGAGGAAAGCAGATAATGCTTGGCTTTTCTTATCAACGAGGGCAAACGCAGCGCTGATCCGAGTGCGTTTGGTTCCAGAGGCGCAGAGCTTGCCGTTGCCAGCGCCAGTAGATTACTTTGCCTATTTGGCACCAAACGGCAATTGGATTAAAATGGCGCCGCCCTGCGCCCGCCGTGTTTGACAGTAAATGCGCGGTCAGCAAGGAGATGGACTTATCCAAAGTGCAGCTGCTTTTTTTTAGCAAACCCCTTCCCGAGTATTAGCGTCGCCCTACCAGAAGGATGAGCTAGTTTATCGACTCCAATACTTATCGGCTCAAGCCTGGAAGGGTTGCCTTTGGGACATGCCACCTTTCCTTGTGAAGAGATTGACCGTAACCAAAGGGATAAGCTGTGCTTGCTTTGAGAGGAAAAGACGTGGATTCATTTAGAACAATGGTGAAATATAGAGTGAGGGAATTGGAATTTCACCCTCTCACATCACTTTATTTATTGATTTCAGTTGTGGGTCCTAGGCTATGAGGAAACGAGGTTTGAAAAGCATGGCCAGAGATAAAAAAACCCCGCATATAACACTTACTGATCTTTGCAGACAGTGAAATACAAACATTTGTAGGTGGTGCACTAATCATTGTGGAAGACTCTTTTTTCTTGTAGATTTTGGGCCACGTCTCCACTTTTATTCAACCACTAGAGTTGGTTCTCCTTCTTTTGCATACTGGGCCACAGTATGGGGCCAAAACTAGTTCAGTGCAGTTGACTACACCCCCACCAAGCCCCCCACACCCGTCATTTTTAGGCTTTTATCTTCATGTAGAGAAAGGACGGATTTGTTTTGTTTGCATGTTGATATTCAATAACGAAAGAAGAAGTTCAATTCATTATTATTCTTGAACATGTATTCGATTTGGGTGTCCTTATCTGAGGCTAAGTCCAAACAAGGTCTAAAACGAGACCGTGTGCTACCCTTAGGACTAAAGTTTCTTTGAAGGGTGCCCTTTCGATTTGTGCTGTTTTGCCACTTTTACCATCTTTGCTCTTGACCAAATCTCTTAATCTCACCATCTATGCTAGTGGGCACTGTGGTAGCCAAGCGATTAAGGTACTGGACCAGAAGGTCCTGGGTTCAAATCTCACCTCTGCCAAGCTACCACAGTTGGGTCCCTGAGCAAGACCCTTAACCCACCATTGCTTGGATTGTAAAATTGTATGAATTGTAAGTCACTCTGGATAAGGGGGTCTGCTAAATAATGTAAATATACAAATGTAGGAACACAACAACTGTCTTATTTTGTCCACAGCGTCCTCAACTTTCTATGTTTTTTGCCTCCTCCTTCTGCATCTTGTCTATACTTTATATGAAACACTCGATTCCCAGTTCCTCTTTCCAGTAATGAACCAATGATGCTGATTGGTCATTATGGGTCTCCAAGGTCTAATTGTTGTATATTCATTGCCCTTGTTAGGCCGATTTCTTTGTGAGTGGCTCTTGAGACCGCCAATGCTCAAACAGAGATCAATTCGAGCCTGGTGAGAAAGTCTCACACGTACACTTTCATACCTCTAAGCTCGGAGGAGTTTAGTTTTTGATGAAACAGTATGCACGAGCCATCGAGCAACATATGGCATCATGGGAATTTCTTCCTCTTTGCTCTTTGTAATATGTACTGTAATTGCGAGCGGCGCTGTGGGTGTCTGACAGGAGACGAGAGGTTGAAACGACTCGGGGACAGAAGTTGCGTTAAATTAATGAGCCTCTACGAGCTCACCGCAAATGAAACGTGTAAATACATTGATCTTTCTCGCACTTCGTACTCTTTTCTTTCTATTCTCGCTCTCTTTCTTTCTAACCTAATGGCTTTTGCGATTGTTGTCTCTTTTTTTTTCACCATCGCAGCAGAGGGGAAAACCTGTTCAGGGCACAGCGTCGCAGCATTTACGTAAACACCCAGCACGCTCGTCGGCTCGGCCCGTCTCCCCGGGGCTACGGCAGATTTTTCATTTAGCGTGCGGCGCGGTAAGAGGTCTGAGAAAGCGATCATCCTGGCACGGGCCGCAGCTGGTATTTTCCTGGCGCGGATGATTAGTGGAACGCTTCCCATTCGACCTGGAGAAATTTTCACAGTGGGAAGTTAACATCCGCTAACTGTCTTTAGCGTGGAGCCTCATCACTCCCCCGCCTGACACTCCAGAATGCACAGGGGAGGGGGTAGAGGATGGGTACATGCTAGAGAGGAAGCTACCTTTCTGTAACATGTTTTTCTCTTTTGCTTTCTTTCCCTTCTCACAGTCTCTTTATGTACAAGTTTGAGCTCCCCTGGTTAAACTTAGTAATGCTCTTTGTGTGCGTGCTTTATAGGTTTTCAGTCGTATCCAAAACGTATTATTTATTTATTTATTACCCAAACTTGGCTTGAACATCTTGTCGTTTTCATTTCAGAGTTTTCTTCACTAAATGTTATATTGGTAATATTTAAGTTACTCTTCTTGTAGCTCTTTTCATTATTCTCTGAACACACCTTTGTGTTGAACTTTGACTTGAACCTAGAACCAGGAACAGCCTTACCCTAAGGAACAGACAACCCAAAATCCAGGGAGGCTGAGCGTTGGAAACCAGCGCTCAACCAGCTAAGCAAATCACCAATCACAATAATAGTAATAATAGTAATAATAATACTAATACTAATAATAATAATAGCAAAACTGTCATTATTGTACTGTAGTTTTCCATCTCTACCCTCTACATTTCCCTGTATCCTGAACACAGGTGTACGTGTGTGTGTGTGCGTGTCTGTGTGTGTGTGTGTGTCGAGTGTCTCAGCTGGAATTACATTTGCTAGAACACTTATCTGCTGTGCTTGACAGGTCTAAATGTTCGTTAATGAATCGGCTTAATTCTCTCGAGCAGGTGTAAGCTTTCTCCTGCATTATTCAATCCACCAGATTCAGCCGTGATCACTTCAGTTAAGCTTCGCGACGAGGAAATTGAATCACACGTGGGAACGTTTCACAACGTAACGCTCTGCGTATTTTATCGTCAAGAGACAATTACACTACATATGCTTTTCATACTGTAGTCCCACATACGAAGAAAATGAAAGAGCTTGTGTACTGTGCTGCACTGTGTTGGAAATTCGATTGTATATCACTTATGAATAGCAGCATCATAGAATTATATGTGTCCCAGATAAAAGATTAGCCATCTTGTGTGTTTAAGTATGTAGTAACTTTAGGCACCTGCAGGTGGCGTTGCTCGATGATGATTGGGCTTTAAGTACCTACGGGATTCATAGATTGAAAAGAGGTGGTACAGTGAAGTGAATGTCTCATTTGTTGTGTGGAAAATGCGTCACAAGGCCATTTGGGGCGTGCCAAAGGCCATAGTGTGAAGGAAGTTGCAGGTGTATCAAAGCGTACAGGTCAGTAATGGCAACAAAATTCCAGTGTACAGAAAATTCTTGTCAGAATTTGTGGAGGTATTACACATTATTAGCTACATTTTAGACTCATCCCATTTTAAGCACCAAGACTCATTTCATTTTGAGATGAACTTTAGATTCAAATTTTCCTAAATGATATGTAAGGGAAGTTCTTCATTTCTTTTTCCGGGTAGTCCAATCAGATTATGGGCATTCCCTGCGTCCCTCCCAAATCCAAGGGCAGTGATAAAGATATAATCAGCGGCAGATGAAGAAAAGTATGTGAAGGAAGCCATTTCTCTCGCTCTTTCTCTCCGTAGCCTGGGGTCTAGTAGAAGGAGGCCAGCAGAGAGACGACCATATGCACCCTCACAATGAACCCAAACTGGCACTCTTTCTGTTTGTCCTCAAGACATGCCTCATCTGCGCTGCCGGACCCACGAGCATGTGTGCCTCAAAGTCATGAGCAGATTTGTACCTTGACAGCAGATGCACTTTTTGCCCTCTGTCTGCTCACATGGTTCATGGATCTGCCCACATTTCCTCCTGATCTCCTTCTCTTTCTCTCTTGCCTGTCTTCATTTTGTTTGTCACATGGTTCAAGATGAAATGGCTCGTGCTGGTGGGTTAAATCCAGACAAAAGAAAGAACATTAACCTCAGGGCAGATCTTGGCAATGAGGTCACTGTAGTGAGTCGTGATTTAGTTGTTGTCTAAACTTAGCGAACGAATAATGTAACACACTTACATGGCGTATTAAAGGACAATGACCAGCTTCATCTGTGACCTTGTGCTTTTACATTCAAACGACATGTCAAAAGACAAAAATAGGCGCATTCAACACTCGCTTTACATCTCGTAAAAATTCCCTCTCAATCTTGCAAATACATTGTACATTTCTGTAGTACTGTCCTTTATTTTGAAAAATTGACCACAAGTATTTAAAATAATCTACCTGCACCTCCTTTACCGCCCCCGTCCTGCCCATTCTTGCACACTCTCTTCACCTTGCTCATGTTGACTTTTATAGCTCTCCTCTTCAGTCACACCTCCTTCCTGTGCTCATTAGAGATTACAGCCATTTACGACCATCCATAGTCTTTGGAGACTCCAGTCTGTTTTTGTCAACCTGTCCAACACTACTGCAGCCAAAAGGCACTCTGAGCTGATCTTTGTTGCAACCTCCACCATGAACCCGTCCATCCAACCTCATACCTCCCATCTATCACTCAATCCTCATTCATTTACATTTCTGTCATTTAGCAGATGCCCTAATCCAGAGCGACTCACAATTAATACAGCTTACAATCCAAGCAATTGTGGGTTAAGGGCCTTGCTCTGGGACCCAACTGTGGCAGATTTGGGATTTGAACCCTGGACCTTCTGGTCCATAGTCCAGTACCTTAACCACTAGGCTACCACAGTCCCACAGTTCATTCTCTGCTACTCCTGACCTTCTCATACAATACCGCAACTGCTTTCTCAGCACCCTGTCATAAGCATTCTCTAGCTCAACAAATACTCAACACAACTCCTTTTGGCCTTCGCTGTACCTCTATGTGAATACTCTCTAAGCATTTTGTATCTGTAGTGTTCTTTCTTGAGATGAAATCATATCACTGAGCACAGATTATCAATTCCTCTTGGTCTAGCTTCTACTATTTTTTCCCATAATGTCGTGCTGTGGCTTGTCAATGTTGTCTTTTTAGTTACTGCAGCTCGGTGCATTTTCCTTGTTTTTAAAAGTCACTACAAACATTTAGTGGAACATTTAAAAATCCAGTGCTTTTGCTGAATCAGCATCTCCATGCCATTTAAACTTTTCTCTCTTTTACTCACGGCTTTCAGAAATTTAAATTACAAGGACATTGGGAGAACATGCCAACCTACCATGGCACAAATTTGCAATACAGCTCCATAGGATAAGCTGATTCCTGTGTAGCATTCTATCAATTGATTACCTTGTATTAAAATGATTAGATTGTGAACTAATACTAAATACTTACCCAAATACGACTTGCCAAGTCGAGGTGTTTTAAATAAGAGCGCTTTAAAGTTGGAGTCTATTACTCTAAGATTACTCTGTTGGATCCTGGAGTCAAAGAAAGCTTCATATGAGTGAAACTTGCACCTACCAGACAGAGCGAATTTAAAAAGGCGCCGTTCCTCATGCTTATATGTCGCCATTTTCTGCGAGGAGCGGCGGATTATTCCGAGAGCTAATACCTGTAGAGCTGAAAAGCCTGAGGGATGGGATTATCGCAAACTGCCATTGCTAAACCCTAATCATGCTAAGTTTCATCAAACCAGAGAGGGAACCTCGCTACAACGGCGACCTGATGAACGACAATGACACATTGTGGGAGAAGGAGGAGCAATTTGTGCGGATCTCAGGAGGACAGATGAGCGTCAAGCAGGTTGCGAGATCTCCCCTGCCGAGAACACACACAATGAGTTTTTTTTAAAACATCCTGAGATGTCTGTCATCCTTCCTGAAGCGGGCAGACAGACTTGCCATGCTGATAGCGCTACCTCAATCTGACGAGCCTGTAAATCTCCTCTGGATCCTGTGAAGATTGAGAAAAGACGAGATAAAGGGGAGACTGTGTGAGATTTAAGTGTCGGTGACTAAATACATAAGTAGACTAACACCATGTCCACTTCAAAAAGCAAACTCAGAACAATTCAGTGAGACATATTTTCAGAAATGCTAAATGCTAACCTAACCTCTATACACTATCTACACCAAATGCATTACCACTGCATTAGGAAATCTTGCTGGTGCGACCGAACCTACATTTTTCGACAGCTGCTTCTTATGATGAGAAGAATAATCATGCATTGATGATCACTCTATTCCCCGTTTCCTCCCAGACTTGCTCTCACCTGGTCCTAATATCCTGATCCTAGTTTAGCTGATTAGGCTGGTAATCTTTTATTGTTTTTCTGGTGGATTATCAGAAATGATCTGAAATTTGAACCTACTGATGATATGATATGTTTTTTTTATCCCAAGGATGCGGGAATGAAGGAACCCCACGATGTATAATAAGAATAGGGAAATAACTAAAAAGGAAGAGCAAAAGACTCTCCAAACTACAAAAAACAAAAAGGGAAAGAGTCACGCAGCTGTGTTGTATCCCAAGTGGCAATGGCACCCACAGCTGGTGCACTCACGAATCGGCTGCAATATGCACTAAAACGACAGAGGGCGAACGTGCATTGAGAAGGAGAAGGCGTCGATTTGGGACGTTTTCCAAATCGAGTGGTGTGGAGGTGCTCCGGAACGCCAGAGGGCAAGCGTGAGCTCCAGTGCGCGAGGCGCGTGAAGAAGCCGGAACGGGAAGTGGGTCAAATCGAGTCGTGCAGCCGTCCGGAGTGAGGCTCGGTTACCAGCCAATGTAGGACGGAGAAGAGAAACCCTGATTCTCTCCCTGAACCGCTAAATACCTCAGGGGTTTCCCCCGTACACGTTCGTCGGCACTGTAAGCCCCAGGACGTTACCAACTGAACATAAATAATCGCTCATGTAGCTCTTAACAAAGTATCGTAGCAAACGGAAGACCAAGCGTGTTACGTGTGTGAGGGCGTACCCCCGAACAACACTGGGGGTCGTACTTTTATAGTAGACCCCCCCAGGCGTTTGATATCTCGTCGTCAATTAAACACGGATATAACCGGCGTCACTGGACGCTCTGTAACGGCTGCTGGGGCACGCCACGAGTGTCTGCGACTTCTGCTTTTTCTTCTTCTTCTAATTATTATTAATTAAGCTTCCTATACTGGGGACTAGCACACCAGTATCCAAAACCAACATATGATGATATTTGCTATTTTGTCTTTGTATGTCTTGGAGGAAGCATGTGTTAGATTTATTTATTTATGCATTGGATAATTCTTAGGTGTGATTTGGCGAAGAAAATGTGAGAATTATTAGTATAGTATCCAAAACTGTCCAATATCTGCTCAAACAAACCTACAAAGACAAAGATCTGGACATGTAGAGGTTTATGGAATGGTATTTTAGTATGGGGACATGTTAATCATCCAGCATAACCAATGTGCTTTCACTGTCTTTGTGGATTGTTAGAGTTTTATTATATTTAGATTATTCTGCCCTTCAGGAGATATTTTAATAAATAAAACTTTAACCTGTGTCTTTCTGCTGTTCCTGTGTCTTTGTGCGTCTCCACAGCAGACCACTGCCTATATGCCAGTGGCTGGATTTTTTCCATGAATGCACCACCTTTATGTTGGAAGCCCCATCAGGGATGAAAGCCTGAATATGTAGCTTTGCTGTTTTCATGAGCTTTTCTACCCAGTAAGAAAAGCCAGATTTTGCTAATGAGGTATAAATGCTCACTTACCAGGAATAACCAACAAAACAATGCAGTATCATCAGAAAGTCAACTTACAGTCCTGCTATTGAAAAAAAAGGTACTAATACTTTCCTTTAGCTCCATTGAACTTTTAATAGTGGCCACTTGGTTGTAAAATGAGTTAGTCTACCTTTCGAAACTTTATTAGAAGCAATAGATGATAATGATCATGATAATGATTTTGATGATTGGAAATTAGGCAGAAACTTGGTGACCCAGGCTAAATGCTAAGTGTGCTGCATCTGACACGTTGCATTAACACACAAACACTCATTATCTCAATAGAAAAACTGATTAAAATGTTCATTCAAAGCTCTCTCTCTCTCTGTCTCTCTCTCTCTCTCTCTCTCTGTCTCTCTCTCTCTCTCTGTCTCTCTCTCTCTCTCTCTCTCTCTCTCTCTCTCT
>JAVSBV010000017.1:1843585-1854405 GCA_033117975.1 Parotocinclus spilosoma | reverse complement strand
TGTAAAAAACAAGTTCTTACTAAATTCCAGTCAACGTTTGAAGAACTTATTCAGTGTGATCTGACGCGTTCTCTTGATGGACTGCACTTCAGAACAACAGAATCAAGAAAGTGGTGGGCGTGCTCACTTCCCGCTGGTTTTGTTCTTGGCAAAAACAGCTTTTTGGATTTCCTGACCTTTGAAAAAAGCATAAATTCTCCTGGGGATCCCAAAAATCCTCCCATAAATCGCTGACCCGCTTTGCACCCGCTAGGTGGCGACTTGTGTCTTCTTTTTCTTATTCGCTCTCATGTTCTTTGGTCCAAATAAGCAGATTTTTGGTCCAAATAAGCGATAATCATTACACGTATGTAATAGGATTTGTTTCGGTACTTTAGGATTTGGTCTAAATAAGCGGCTTGTCCAATTAACCGGATTCGACTGTATATAAAAACAATTGAACACGAAATGAAGGGGACAAACTTTAGCACATTTCTATGACTGGTATTAGATGTTGTGAATAAATGTCCAAATAAAAGTGTCCAGTAGATCATCTCAAAAGATGCTTAAAGCGTTACAGGGGCAAGGAAAAACTCCATAAATGTTATAATGAAGAACCTTTGAAGGCTCCTTGGGCAACCTAGATCTTATATGTCAAAATTAAAATTCAAAGTTTGCAAATAAATCTAATTATAGGAAGTTTAAATTAATAGAACACAAGTACAAATATTATTAAAATGTAAGCTTTCAGTCATTTTTTTTACCCACAACACAGTGGTTCGGTGGGTAGCACCGCTGCCTCACAGCAAGAAGGTCCCGAGTTCAGTCCCAGGGTGGAGCAGCCTGGGTCCTTTCTGTGTGGAGTCTGCATGTTCTCTCCGTGTCTGTGTGGGTTTACTCCGGGTACTCCGGTTTCCAAAGACATGGCTAATTGGTGTCTTTTAAATGGCCCATAGTGTGTGACTTTGTGCATGACTGTGTGTGCCGAGTGGGCACCAGCTGGCCCGTGACCCAGTGTGGATTAAGCATGGGCCAAGATAAGCAAGGGATATTCAAGATAATGATATATTTAAATATAACATCCATTTTTTTAATATAAAAGAAATTAATGAACAGTTTTCAACTTCTAAACTTGTAGCTTATCTGGAGGTACAGGCTTATATTTAACGTTTTCATCTTTAGTTCCATGACAACAAAACCTAAAAACTAAAGCAGAAATTTAAGATACCAAACATCTTGGCTGATGGGACTCCATTTGGGGTTGGCGATAAATTGTGCAAATGCTCGCCGAAAACACTCATTTAGGAGTTCAGTCAGTTGTATGTTGTAATAAGAATTTGCCAACTGCAGCTCCCTGGTGCCAAATATTTCTCTGAATATCAGGCAAAGTGTTCTGGGGAGAAAAAAGAAATGAACTAGAAACATACGATAACCAAACTCTTACACATGAAGACTGAGCCAGATCCCCAAAGTAGCACAAAGCTCTCTGCGAATCTCTCTCTCTCTCTCTCTCTCTCTCGCTCCTTCTCTCTCTCTCTCTCTCGCTCCCTCTCTCTCTCCTAATGAAGACGCCGTCGTGGGCCTCAGAGACCGGCTCGGCTGCCAGTGGTTTTGTTTACCTTCTGCACAAATGTCCAAGAGGCATTTTGTAGGCACTTCACAAAACCAATCTCTTAATGCTGCTACTGCTGCTGGAGGCTTGGCATTCACACCGCTTCGGGGAACCGCCTCTGAAGCGCTTTATTCACACAGAACATTTGAAGGGCAATTGCTGTGTTACAAAGATTTTCTCCTCCAAAAAAAACCACTCCGACTGCATCAGTCACAAGCAGTCTGCCAACGTGGATAAATACATGCGCCGATCTTTGCTGCTTTTGTTGATAAAGATGAGTCACAGCTTGGGAAAACGTGTTACATATTGCAGAAATAAAGCAGCAGTTGGTGGAAAAACAACAAAAAGAAATGTGTAGCAAATAGTTCAAAAAAAAGTTTTTAGTGCATGTCATTTACATATGTAGCCCTATCCAACTCATCTAACTTTCAGTGTGTTTATTTTCATAGTTCATTGTTTGAAATGAACTTTTTAGCCATATGTGGAGCACAAGAAGGGGGTAAATCATGATTGTCTTTTAAAAGAGTGATTTTTTATAGGTGTTATAGACTTAAAACAGTAATTTATATGTAATAAAATAGGTTGCGTAAAACAGTTTGCATTTCAGGTGATAAAAAAGGGCAACCAGTGTGAAAATGAATAAAATGGGAAAACTAGAAAAACAAGGTTTATTCTGACTAAATGGTACTTACTTTTGCAGAATTGTGTTTCTTTCTTTCAGAAAGTGTCCGATTTCAGAAGTCCTCCCTATTATTTTACACATTATAGGTTTAGGTCAGGCCGTCAGGGTTGGCCACTTGAGGACTTTCATCTTCCTAATCTTTTTGCCGATGCGTAATTATTGTGCTGGCAGGTGAACTACTTACTGAACTTCAGGCCTCTAGAAGGATTTCCTCAAGAACAACAGCATTCCCTTAAAACCTGATCAAATACTCAAGGTTGCCAGTACCGTTCTTCACTTGAGGCGTTTTTTTGGGTGTGTGCTGGCCATGAATCTCTGTCTCATCTGATCCTAAAACCTTTGCCACATGGCGTCGCAAGTGCAAACAAGATTCAGTGTGGCACTTTCTTTTCAACAGAGGTTTCTGTCTTGTCACTCCGCCAAACAGGCCAGCTTTGTGTAAAGCTTTTGTGATTGTTGTCACATGCACAGACCAAGCATTCTCAGTCATTAATACTGGTAAGTCCTTCGAAATTATCACCTTCCTCCATGATTCCTGGAAAGGGTCGTTGGGGAGCCAGTGACTATATGGCAGCATGGGATGCAAGGCAGGGCACCAGTTCATTGTAGGGTACACACACTCGTACCCTCATACACACACTCACATACCAGAACCACCTTTGCATAATCAATTAACCTAAAATATGAATAGGATTGTAGCAGGAAACCTGAGTACCCAGAGTAAACACACGTACACATGGGGAGGGCATGCACCCTGGACCCTTTTTACTGTGAGGCAACAGTGCTATCCACCAAACCACCATGCCATCCTGTCACCCTGGTGAGCCTTAAAATCTGTAAATACAGCTGGCAAAGTTTGGGCCCCATTCTGGATTGTCCTTTAGGGATTTCTAAGGTATCAGATCTTATGAATTGTTAATGGTTCATTGGTATGGTCCCGTCACTTCTCTGTAACTGATAGTTCTGTGCATGTTTTAATCTCACCTCCATCTTCTAAGTCCTTGTACCTAAGCGCTTGGCAGGACGTCCCGAGCATATGGCAGAACTAAACACTGATTATTAGCTGCTCTCATATTTCATTCGGACATGTGATAAGTAAAGGCATTCATCATTCAGCAGTTCTGGAGAGAAGTTCTGCTTTCTGTCTGCCGTTAATGGCCACCATATGAACACCGTACCTTGTCTGTTACGGGACTCCAGAGGCAGTGAATAAATCCAGTAATTTTCACTTCGTCCTTGACTTTCGTTTTTGGAGGAAAAAAAATGATTTTTTCGTTCATGAACCTGGCATGAGGATCCCATTTACTGTCTTCTGGTTGACAAGGTTAATGAGGACAAATTAGCGATGATACAGGCAGCCATATTTCTCGATGACTAAGTACCCATTGTTTATTCTTCCATGCTGACTTAAAGGTTAATCACACAATCAGTGAGAACTCTTTTAATATCATCCTAGTTAATGCCCTGATCATTGTCACTACTCAACGCACCTCTTTCTTTAATATAAATGGCTTTTATTCTTAGCAAAATAATTATGAAAGCATAATTAATAACAGTTATTTACATCCACACACCCACACAGTGACACCGAGCCCTGGGCCTATTATTTAATTTGATAATTGTCTAAATTAATTTATAATCATTAGCCTTACTGTATTGATGGCTCATGAATTTTTTTTCTCTTTGAATTATGCATGTGTGGTCGTGTCCCAAATCGGTGACATCTCTTGTACTGCTTTAATTCTTTATTCTTTTAGTTTTGTGTCCATATTGGGTTGAGCAGATTCCATATGTAGGTCATTATGCAAAAATCGGGACAAAAAAACACTGAAACAAAAAAAACAACACACATTCATTGAAGAGAATTTATTCATCAAGGCCAAACCGATTTACCACAGGATCTCTAGCCGAACTCACAGTGTGACACCACCACCTTGACTAGCATCCCATATTTCCCCTTTCCACACACACAGTGACATATCCATCAGCAGGCACGGGCCGCAGCAGTAGGAAGGGGCATTAGTGCGCCGTTAATGGCGTGAGAGGGGTGAAATGGCCTCTCCTGCTGCACCGCTGAGAGCTCATCAACATTATAGAGGCTGCAAAGAGGAGGGGAAGGGTGCCACCGCCAGGCAGGTGTTCATCCGGAGGGCATTCGCAGGGCACAGCGACGGCTAAACGACGGCGTCTTGGCGAGATCCATGTGTCTGATGGCCGTCGGTTGCTAAATAGAGTGCCTGTGATTGACAAATCATCGGTGGTGTTGAAAACAAGGGTTATCGTTTAGCCAGAAGGTGTTTATAATGTGTTAGATGTGGTGTTTTTTTTTGGACCAAAGAAGACATCTTTAAAGATGACTCATTCACACGGGTTATGGACGTTCGATGAATTCGATATTTGGGTCATTTACAAAGCAATGCATTTACATTTAGATTTACATTGTACCTTACAATTTAGTACTTTACATTTTTCAGTATAAATTGCACATCCTGTACTGTGCATAAACATGAAACGGCATCAGGATAAACCGTAATATTAACGTATTAATATAATATTAATATTAACTTTGCCTCCCATTTCATTTAATACCTAAACATCTGAAATCATTGAGCTGCCCAACAAACACACGACGTCATAAGGACGTTCAGATCACGTCCGTATCACGCCGGTCAGTCCAGAACCAGTCTTGAACGTGTGGTGGACGTACAAAATAGGTTCACTGTCTGAACGTCTGTCAAGGACCTGGGTTGGACATCTTTAGAAATGTTTTATTTCATGTTCTTTATATCGAATTGTTTATTGTAATGGGCTTTGTATAGGTTTTAAAAAATGTTGAAAAATTCTGGACTCGCATCAACTTAATATTCTTTTTTAACATACAGTATGTTTTTCATCTAATTTGAACGTCAGTATTAGACGTCTAAATGACGTTCCAGAAAGACGTCGCAAAAACTTTCATCCTGGACGTCCTTTAAAAGTTCAACACAGACGTGAAAATGATGTAAAAATGATGTTCTTTTAAACCTGTGTTGTTAACATTATTTATAATAATTTATACATTTAGGATAAGATGTCTAAAAGATGTTAAAAAGACGTCGCAAAAACGTTCATTCTGGCTTCTCTGCGGACGTCTTTCGAACAACTGGCAAAGAAGTTATTGACGTCTTTTGGACGTTTCTTTGCTCTATTTGTGCCTGCTAAGCTAGCAAGTTCGTTAGCTTAGCTAATGTTAGGTAAATCATATCGAACATGGCACTGATCACACTGTGACCACAGGGAGCTACTTAACTAGCAGTTAAACAACCAAACAGGCACATGCTAACCATATCTTAACCATAACTTCGTTAGCTTAGCTAATTTTAAGTAAATCATATTGAACATGGCACTGATAGTCAGAATTCTGGGTAACATTGGGCATTGGAATACAAAGGAAATGAACAAAATAAGGATCCTTTACTGTCATGTAGTAGCTCAGACGCATGCTCAGAGGTACTTTAAATCTTCATAAGTTAAGAGGAAGATGCATGAGTACAGTTTCTAAGCATAATGCGGCGTACGGGCATCTTGTTCTGTTCAAACGCCACAACTAACATTTATACATTGTTCCAACAGGAGCAATAATTCTAGATTGGTCTCGTTACAAAGTGCTTAATTGCCTCCAGTCAATTCCACGTTGGGCATGTAAACTTACTGCCGACCAATGATGAACCCTTCTCGTTTATTCTATCATTGATAAATGAATTAGGGACTAATTATGAATCCCAAAATGTCTCACGAACGGAGGGAAACATCATGGCCTAGCACTAAGTGCTTGAGCATCTCAATTACACTCCTACACTCTGATGTTTGCCGTGGGAGCCCGACTCGACTGATCTAAGACTGATTGCAGAGGTTGGAGTGTGTAAATCAGGACTAGGAGATGCAGGAGGTCTCTGAGAGAGCATTCAAGCGATGTACCATCTCTCGCTTACCACCCTAATGTCCCCTAATGGGCTAAATCCTAATTGAGTTAAGCATTAATTCTGAGTTCAAGTACAAGAACGCATTATGGCAGGGTGAAGCTTCCTGTATCGCTATGAAAGCTAGCACATAAATACGCGTTTGCGTCCTGCTTCAAGCAGCAGCTATGTATCATTACAACTGGCAGAAGTGACTGGAGAAGATATTTACTTCGTCTTCATTAAGGGCCAGCTGTGGGCTTTTAACCAACTTCACATCAAATTATACAGCTTGTCAAAACTGAAACCAGACTATGCTGTTAGATGAAGATAATCTGCTTCATGCCACCCAACAATGCCCTGTGGTTTTTCATTCACATACTGTTGCGAGAAAGAAAACGATTGACCCTTTTCCCATTTTAAAATGAATTTATTTAGTTTATAATAATAGACAAACATATGCTACCTAAAGTAACAGCATACAAACATGTTTAAGTGTGTATTTAATATACTGATTCATTCACCATAGAATTAAAGCTTTCAGCTTTAATCCTGTGGCTACTGATCAAATAGTGACGAGGGTAAGGCAGAAATATTGGACTGTTATGAGATTGAAGATCATGACACATCACCTCATTTGGATTAAGAATCTGATTTGGCTTTACCAAAGAATGCATCTTGGTGGTTTTTTTCTATGTTTTATAATCAGAGCGCGAGATCTTTAAGTCTTTTATAGTAGAAAATAAGTCACAAGTGCACCAGACAGGATGCTATTTTAATACGACTGGGTGGTGGTGATGGTGGTGGGTTGCAAGAAATGACTCCTCAACGTTCAATCCTCCCTCAGACACGGCCAATTGTGTTTGCCTGAAGTGTCTGACCTGGCCAGCAAAAACTCCCAGGACTAGAACTTAAGTCAATGTGATGTTCTTATACAGTACTGTGCAAATTAAGGTCATCATTTATTACAATACAACCGGAAAATAGAGGGAATTTGTATGCAGGATTGAAAAGCTTCAAGAAAAACAGCTTCTGATTAGCATTTTTTGTGAGCAATCTGGCAGCTTTATCATGATTAGAAGTTTATCTTTCTACAGCCCAAAGAAGCTTGAAGAAACGGTCATTTTGGAGGCATGGCAGCCAAGGAACGACCTTTTTGGAAGGAAAACAGGGAGAGAAGCTCACAAAGGTTGGGACAAAGATCAGTGGATTGTCGAGTGATGAGCCCAATCATTGGTAATATGGCCATTATAGTATTGCAAAAACAGCAAATCTAATGGTGGCCAAAGACTTTTGCACAGAACTCCATATACAAAAAGTCTAAGACCACAGTTCCTTATCATTTCTGGTATCTGAGTTGATTTCACAGTGTCGCCATAAATACTGGATGCTGATTAGATCAGGAGACTATGGAGGAAAGTCTGTATTGCTGGTGGCAGTAGGCACTTGTTGATCTTCTTTGCTCTTTAAGTAATGGCTGCAAAGTTTTAAGGTGTGTTGCACTGCGTTCCATTAATGCTGTCACACGTATGAGACTCAACACACACTCTGCAATTTTTTGGTGGTCTCGAGCTGATCTTGATATCAGGAAATGTCTCTCAGTCCACACCGAGCATGTGACATGTCATTTCTGCTTCTGTAATTGAATCTTTCTCAGTGGCAGCGTCCCTGGCTGAGCGATTTGCTCATAAGAACACATGACACGATGTGTCATTACAGAAGAACGACACCATCGAGTCGATTGCGTTACGCTATTACACCTTGGCTCTTACGATGACAGCGCTCTTTCAGTTCCTCTGAATACCTCTCGTTTAATAAATGCGTCCGTACTCGACCTGATATGTTTTTACGCCTGTCCTTTAATAAAACATGGAGAGGATAAACTCCTGAGTGGCTGTCACCTTCAGCCTGTGTCCCTGTCATTTGTTCAGCAGCACCAGGCCATTAAATTCGCATTAGGCCTGTGTGGCACTCCCGAGACCCTCGCACACCTACGGCCATGGAAATCGACTTGTTCGGCCGCGGATGGCACAGGGACGGCTGAGGATCATTAGGGTCTCTGATGGATTCGAGCGTGTGAGGGCAGGGGCAGGTCTGTGTCCATTTTCCCTTTCCTTGTGGGACGAGGAGTTTTCGAGGTAGGCTTAAGTGGCATTACCTTGCTCAATCATTTATTAAAAATGAGCCATGGCCAATTTATGTGTCACTTCCAGCGAAGGTCTCATGCTGATGGCTGTGTGTGGAGCTGTACCTCTTGCTCATGTTCACCGCATGGCGTCACGGCACAGTTGTCAGGAGATACGCAATTACCACGTTGGCCACGATCGCTAGTGACCTTCGTGGTTTGAGTCGGCGGATTTGTATGCGAGCGCTCGCCCTTCATCGCTCTCCATTTGTCTGAAAATTGTTGTTTATGAGAATGGGTGTTTTTTATTGGTCAATTCAGATGGACAGATGCTAAGGTTGGCCCCTGCCCAGCACCGACCCGATTGTCTGTTGTACCTGAGGGCAAATGGTCACGTGGTCACACTGGAGCTCATTTACATCCAGGCTTGGAGATGTGACAAGTCAATTCAATCACAACATCATATTAAATGGGCCTGTATGGGTGTGAAAGACAAACTGCAGTCATTTGGAGACTCATGATCTAAATTTTCTCTTATTAGTCCAGCCTCGCTACTATGTCAGACTAAGCCAGAGCCAAAAGCAAACGCACAATAAGTGCCAAATGCTAAATTGCCCAGCACAAATAATATGGAATCCCATCTCTTAAGCAGTAGGTGATCTAGTATAGTTGTTTAGAAGTACATTTTGGTACGTGGCTGTGAGATTGAACAGTGAGTCTCAACTGGCATTCCAATTATTGTTCATCAAAACTGATCAAACATTTCTTTTTTTGTGTTAGGAGAACAAAGTGACTTGTTGGAGGTGGACCCAATGAATGTACCACAGTGTGAACAGTGAGCTGTTGATCAGGGTAACAGTGACAGAAGACGAATCAATGATTGAGAGCAAACCTGCTTTATATACCCACTCTATAGCTGCATCCATTTTCTGTGTCACACATGAGGGATGAGGTGAAGCAAATAAAAAATGAGAAGCTGGAAAAAGCTAAGATTGTGGTCTATGCGCTGGCATGTCCAGGTTTGCTCGTCGCATTCTGCTCCATGCATTAAACACACACTGGGAATAAGCATGACAGATACCTTCCATCAGCTTAGCCTTCTCTCTCTGCGTCCCTGTCCCTGTCCCTGTCCCTGTTTTTGCATGAGCTGGAGATGGCTTCATTAAAGCAGAAGGGCAGACGGGGGGAGAGCCGAAAGCGTGCAACTACGCCTAATCTGCTATTTATGATGGGCTAAATGTAGTCAGATTAAAGTTTAACGTGCAGCAGGTAGGCAGAGGAATGTGCATTAGAAAAGATGGAAGTAGGACGAGGTTCCCCTGGCGACACAGACGGCCCATTACGGCATGGGAAACGAGAGACCTTATGTAAACCTTTACTCAGGTTACTCAGGTTTACAAATAAAAATGATTCATCTTGTTTTTTATTTAGCTTATTAAAGGGATTCACTGCCTTCCTATTGTAAGCTGGGGGCACCTCGGGTCTGTTCAATAGACAACTGCAGATCAATGCTTCACCCCCAAGAGCTGAGACTCGGGACCCATCACGGTCAATCCTTACACACACACACACACACACAAACTGGAAACAAAGGTGTGCTGTCAGTAATCCATAGCTTTATGACTTTATAATGGATCCAGACAGCCAACAACAACCTGGCCTGAAAGCAACTTCATTACTACCACCAGATTGGAGAGTAATGTAACCAGACCGGGGTGCCCCCATATTACACTTATCTCAGATAAAATGTTAGGTAAGCCATTTTCGAAATTAAAATTAATGAGGCGTTCATATATAAATGTAATGCTAAAATATCATAAAAAAGAAATTAATAACAATTAATGAAATATATTAAAACCATTACAAATAAAAAATTATAATTTAAACAAAAAAAATATCTTATATATTTAGATTTTCTAGGCTGGACCATGATCTTCAGTTTGATCAAGATAATTTTTTTTTAATCCTAATTTTCCTAATCCGCCTCAGATTTCTCTACCAATTCAAATCTGGCTTTGCAAAACAGAATCAGTCAAATAGAACCAGTAAAGAAATGTGCATTAACCTGTTACCATCAGCACCATGTTAATGGTCAGTGGTTCCAAACGTTTTGTTCTTGGTGCCCCCCCATAAGTATCTAAGAATAACTGGGCCCCCCAGCCAGTATACACACAGAACAAAATGATAAAGTGATAGAATGTAAATATTGCAATAAGAATGTGTGTGTGAATATGTGTGTATGTGTGTGTGTGTGTGGAAGCAGCTGTACAGATGGCTCTGTCCTCCTGAATCAAAAAATTTGTGACACAAAGTGGTAGCATTTCATATCTGTTTAGCATCGACCTGCTATATAATGGCCTAGTTAGCAACACTGGCACTGACAACCTGAGACACACCGTCCCTCTTCCCCAGACACACACACACACACACACACACACACACACACACACACACACACACACACACACACACACACACACACAC
>JAVSBV010000017.1:1827307-1829329 GCA_033117975.1 Parotocinclus spilosoma | reverse complement strand
GTGTATATATATATATATATATATATATATATATATATATATATATATATATAAGCAGACACATTAAATATTAAACAGAGGAGGTAAATAGAAAAGTGAAAAGTTTTCATAAGAGATTTAACCCATTAACTGCCAATTAACTTTTTTTTCGGAACATTTTTTACTTTATTTTTGTCCGCCTACATCCCATCCCATCAGTAGTCGAGTTAAAGCACCTGTTCCCAAATGGGGATCATGGTTTGAAATAAGTTAAATTCTTTGATAGATTTAAGCAGACCGAACAGACAAAGGAAGAGAGTTTCAGAGAGTGGGAGCAGCCACAGCAAAAGATCTCCCATTCATAGAGCAAAGTCTGAATCTAGGGACAGAGAGAGAAAATTAAGGTAAAATTAAGCTAAAAGTTAAGCTAAAATTATACAAAAATCAAGCCTGCCCAGTCTATTGGACAAACAAAGCTTTTACACACATTGTACAAAAGTTCTGCTAGCAACGTGCCGTCTAGCAATTTAACAACAGCTCAGCAACCTTATACAGCACAAACGTCAAGAGATTTTCTTTTCTGAAACGTCTATGGCTCAACAAAAATAGACATATCACTGCTCACAGTAAAAAATAGGGCATATTTAATTAGGAAATTCATTTTAAAATATCCCCTAATTTTTGTGAGCAGTATATTTTTAATCCACAGCACTGTAACCTCAATAGAACAAAGCAAAGCCACTGAGAAAAAAATGCCACTCATTTATGGTCTTAGCTCTTCCTATAAAATCCTCTAACTCCACACGATCACAGCCTCCTTTACCATATCTGAGAGAGAGGCCACCTTTCCTCTTCAAAATGTACTTTAAGGGAGTACAGGGCTGAATAACGAGTGTATGTGTGTTTGTGCATGGCCTTGAGAGCTGGATAAATAGTTTAGAGCCACACACACACACGCATGCCAGCTGACGGATGGCAGGTACTGTGTTTAACCGCAACAGGTAAACTTTAAACCGCCACAGGCTCACGAGGTTTACGCTACGTAAACCGTCCACTTCCTCCTCGATGAGCGTAACGTAAACGGCAGGCTGTAAACATGCCGGAGCACTGGTACCTTACAGGCCGGCTGGGGCCCGGCGCCGCTTTGATGAGCTGGAAGGAGGACTGCTGGAGCCAACGTACACACATGCAATGGCACGGCGTGATGGCGTAATACAAACACGGCCTCCAAACACAATCACGCTAATATCAATATTAACAATTACAAGGAGAAGTTTCTTTTACCGCCCGATTTTCAGAATATATTCAGTAATGTGTAAAACGTACTTATTTACAGCCAGAAAAAAAAGACAATTCATTAAGACCTTAGCTGGAATGGCGGCCAAGTTTTTTTAGATGTTTCTTTTTATCTATGCTTCCTATATTTGTACTTGCATCAGATTTTAAATGTACACTTTATAGCTGGCAGAAAGATTTAACTTAATAAGTACTTATAAGTACTTATATAAATAAATAATAACATACAATAAATCAAGTACTTGGAATAAAAGTGGCCAAACTTTAGAAGAAAAATAAAATGCATTTCTCTATTGGTAGAGGCCTTGCTGTTCCATGAATTCATGTAGGAAATTAGGAGTAATTAGGAGGAATAAACACACTGCATAAAAAAATCACGGAAAAATCACATGGCAAAGTAGAATGATCATTTAATTAAAATAGTATATTATTTATACTATCTATATTGGCACATTTGTTGCAAAAATACCACCTGAAATGATTTATTTAATTATATTAAGAAGGATTTTTTTTTAACAACAATAAACACATTGCTGTTTCCCACTAACATCCTGTGACCACGTTTTCCAAAAGCATAAAAAAACAAAGCCTTAAGCTCTCCAAGGCACCATTACAGCCCGAACATTGAATTTTCCTCTGCCGTTTGATCTTCATCTCTTATTTTGACATTTTGAAGGTATGTTTTTAATCTCGTAGTAGCGTATTTGTTAAGCCTCAGTGCCCAGTGTCTCCTCTGAGGCAGAGGAA
>JAVSBV010000017.1:1814807-1822307 GCA_033117975.1 Parotocinclus spilosoma | reverse complement strand
GGTATGTGACATAGCAGAAAGGGATTATGGGATCACAGAAGCAAAAGTGTGTAGCAATCCGTCAGCCAGCGGTTTTACATGATATTATCCCCTGCTCGTTCACGGTGTGGGGAAGAGGTGTAAAGTTTGATCTGGTCTTTGTCAGGACGAGTGATGGAGGTGAGCTTTTTCCGGAAATGATCCCAGGCACGAGCGGGGCACATTTCCATGCAAATCCACTGTCACAATTTCCAGGCTCTAATAGCTTCTTACAAATGATGTGCCATTACATCGAGCTTTATTTAAACAAATTTAATATGCCTTTAATCAAGGAAGGGAGCACTCTCAAAGGTCACACGACGCATCAGTTGCACCCGGGATGCACCCCCCCCCCTCTCAGTGTTAGCTCAAGGGGGAGGGAAATTTGTTTCACAGGAAAGTCATTTTAAGCAAATCTTTATTTACATTTTTATATCGCTATTAAATTTTATTTCGTCACATTCGGTCGAATGCTTAGCCCCCCTCCCAAACTCATACCCGCCAACACACACAGTAATACACACTCAATTAAGAAGCCATCTAGTGTGTGTGTGTGTGTGTGTGTGTGTGTGTGTGTGTGTGTGTGTACGAGAGAGAGAGAGAGAGAGAGAGAGATAAAAAGCAGTGAAGGGTTGTGGTAATATTAAATCTCTTATAAAGGACAAAGGCTAAGGCTGTTATGTAATGAAGACATTTGTCCTCATGCTGCAGTCCTCTAAACAAAGTATGTTTCAATCACATTAATCTATTTTTGACCACTGAAACAGAAAACATTTGAATCCAGGTGCTTTTGCTTAATGTAACCTTAAATGTATTTATGGAAATGTATGGAAATTATATTAGATCTGCTTTATAAAAGGTAGCTGAATGTCTAGATTTAGAGTCAGATACTGACAAAGAACATAGGCAGTTTGAATATATATCTCTAAGTCATAGAGACAAAATACCTGCGTTAGAATGAATGTCCCTTCTGTTATGTATAGCAAAGAAACCATGTCTCAGTATCTGATTTAAATCCAAACAAAGTATTGGACTAAAGCACAGAGACACAACTTTAGTGTCTCCCTGTGAAACACAGACAGTTTCCATATTTGTTTCTAAAGCACAGGCACAGTTTCAGTATCTGCATTTAAAACACAGACACAGCTTCCATATCTTCTTCTAAAACACAGACACAGTTTCCATATCTGCCTATAAAACACAGTCACAGTTACACTAAAACACAGTCCACTATCCACTATCTGCCTCTAAAACACAAACACAGTTTCCATATCTGGCTCTAAAATCACTAAACACAGTTTCACTAACTGCCTCTAAAACATAGACAGCTTTAATATCTGTCTTTTAACACAGTCCACTATCCACTATCTGCCTCTAAAACACAAACACAGTTTCCATATCTGTCTCCAAACTACAGACACAGTTTTTCATATCTGTCTCTAAACTACAGACACAGTTTTTCATATCTGTCTCTAAACTACAGACACAGTTTCCATATCTGCCTCTAAAACACAAACACAGTTTCCATATCTGTCTCTAAACTACAGACACAGTTTCCATATCTGGCTCTAAAACACAGACACAGTTTCCATATCTGGGTCTAAAACATAGACACAGTTTCCATATCTGATTCTAAAACACAGACACAGTTTCAGTATCTGCATTTAAAACACAGACACAGTTTATTTCTCTAAAACACAGACACGGCTTTAGGATTTGCCTCTAAAACACAGAGAACGAAACATCTGTATGAAAATAACACTGCAAATAGGCTTGATATCCAGCTGTTTTTCAAAACCACAAAATCCATTGTCCCTCGTACTCCGCCTCTAATTTAATATGTGCTCTTCCAGCCACAATGTCTTCATATTCCTTATCCAGATGTGGTTAATATTATCGTCTATTATACTATCATATTAACTCACACATAGTTACAAACCTTTAATTAAAAGTGAATGGGGGAATTACCCATTTTACACTTTGCTTATTCTGGACTAAAGAAAAGAGAAAGAGACAAACAGTGCGAAATGACCTTGTGGACTATCGTAAATATTTGTACACTAAACACACTAGCACTCCTCTTCAAGCACCCCATTAGGGAGAAAACAAACAACCCAACAGAATCACATAGTTTAGTTCTGGCTCGGACCAAATAAGACGCTGAGAAATGTTTTCCTAAATAAAATAAAATAACATTTATGGAGCTCTTATTAAACATGTTTTAAACTAATTTTAGGGAAGGAGTTACCACCAAATCTAGTCTTAAAATACTTGACCACACTGCTTTAATCTTGATATGTTTATTCAAATGTATTAAGGTTTTAACCTTGCTTACTCTGATAATCTCTGGATTTTACAGGTCGTAGGTAACCTGGTGAGGGTTCCAGCCCAGAGGGGTGGGTAAAGGTTACTGTGCACTTCTGCACCTCCGACACTGCCTAATTGTGTTTGTTCGACAATTCACCAGTCCTGAAGACACCACTGGGACCCGGACCTGGTTCACAATGGAGGTGGATTAGTGTCCATATTATGTAGATTAATAATAGATATGTTAAGATATGTGTAAAATGTGTAATAACCTGTACTTACATACATAGCCAAAAGTATTTGGACACCCCAGACCATGTTAATTAGTATGGAACATCCACATCCTACACTCTTTGAAGGGATTTCCACAAGATTTTGGAATATGGCTGTAGGCATTTAGCGACATCAATGAGCCTGGCTCACAGTCAGTAGTCTAGTTCATCCCTAAAGTGTTGGATGTGGTCAGGTCAGGGCTCTCTATGAATCTCTCATGGTCTAGCACACAAAACCACAACCATTCTTTTACATTTGGTAACGCAGACAGAAAAGGGCCTTTTACTAACATTGCATGTGAATAAAAGAACCTGAAAAACAGAAAAAACACCCTAAAAACACCCTTAAAAAAGGTTGTGCGTTTAGCTTTGGTCACGTTTTGGTATTAACACATACATCCCTTATGATTTATGTCAGGGAATAAGGAATAAACCCACTGAGATCTCCGATTAAGCGCCATCTAAATCCAGGTTAACCCTTCGTGTGCTAATTCCCGTTTTGGGGTGGCATTTAGGCAGAATGAATTGCTTGCTTAGACACTGCTAACTAAATAAAAGTCAGCAGGAGTGGAGAGTATGAAAAATGGATTTTCATTACGGTTTCATTGATTCCAGTAAATAAGGGCCTCGGGCCCACGATGTCAGGCCTACGAAAAGCTGTAATAATTTAATCTAAGGTGACACACATCCAAATGCATGTGGACAAAAATCGTCCCTGAATATTAAAGGCAAGCCCCGAAGACAAGGAGGAGGAGAGGAAAGGGTTTGGGTGACGCATTGAAATGCGTGCAGATTGCCGCCTAACCTATTTAAAACCCGAAATTAAAGGTTCTCGTCATAAATCACATTTGCAAGCGCGGATGTGCCTGGTTATGCCGCTGTTTACCAGAAACCTGAAAGGTTAAAACAGGCGGTGCATTAAATTGTACAAGGATAATTAATACTTCTCTCCTGGCTCTTTATAAAAAACGGGAAATGGAGCCAGCTGAACTGTGACAACGCAGTAATTTTCGGGGGCAAAATAAAAATGAGGAGAGGGAAAGAAGCTGTAAATAACTCCAGTAACTGGGTATGCCCGTAAGCAATGATTTTTCACGCAGGTATGAGATACCTGTTTCTAGTAAAGAAGGCAGTGAGAATAAAGGTGGAAGATTGTCTCAGAACGTGACAACACACAGCCAGATTAAATAGCTGCACTTGCCCTGTGGAATGTCTACACCCTTAAGTCACACTTTAACACAGTGCGCTCGCTGTCACCAATTAGTAGCTGTTACCCGACCTAGCTCCAAATGTGGCGGCTCGGCTCCAAAGGTGCTGACCCTCAACTCGAGGATATGACTCGAGGATATCACTTAAATACCACACACCTAAATCCTGCTAAATGCTCTTTAACCCTCCTATCCTGTTCACTGCAGACATGAACTATTCAGCAATGCTGGGTCAAATGACAGAAACAAGCGATTCCCTTGCAGAAAAAGGGATACTCAGTTGGACAAATGGAGAACATGCCAAACCCCACACATACATTTATGTTATTGAGCAAACACCCTCATCCAGAGCGACTTATAATTAATACAGTCTTACAAACGAAGCAATTGTGGGTTAAGGGTCTTGCTCAGGGACCCAACTGTGGCAGAGGTGGGATTTGAACCCTGGACCTTCTGGTCCATAGTCCATAATCCACTAGGCTACCACAGTCATACAATATACATTATTTAGAGGCAAAGACTTAACTCTCCTGAGCTAAAAATGTAAGAAAACTAACTAATCAAGACTTTCTGGAAAAGGCACAAGACGCAAACTAACCTTCCAGGGCAAACGTACACACACGCTCACACTGGGACACTTTAGAGATGCCAACTGACCTATCGTGGATTTGGAATGTTGTAGAAAACTGGAGTACTCAAAGTATACACTCACAGACATGGTAGAACATGAAAATACACAGACAGCAAGCAGGACTTAACAGTGTAGGTTACATACAGTATATATACTGGAATTATATATTCAAAGATTGAGAAGAGGTGGTACAGTGTAGCGATTGCCTCATTCTGTGAGTGGAAAATGGGTCTCATGTTAATGACTAGAAAAATAGGATGTTTTAAGGATAAGAGGCGCTAAAACTCACAAATATTGTAATAAAGATCAGTGGAAATTATGATTATGGAGTGACGAATCCAAGTATGACTTTTTTTAAGTGGTTTGTTTAATATCGGTTTTATACCAGTGCAAAAAACAACAAGTCTGATGGTGATCTAAGACTTTTGCCCAGTACGATGTACACTGCTCACAAAAATAAGTGGATCTTTCAAAATGAATATGAAGCAATAATTAAAAAAGAGCCACTCAATATTATTTCATTAAACGAGATCACGAGAAAAGTCAAAAGAAAGTTTGATTACGCAAATAAGATTTGGTGAACACACTGACAGGATCAGATTATTCAGCAGTTCTTGTTCATGTTAAGTTATCTCCTGATTTCCGTGGTGTATTTATATAAACACCCTATTGGTTGTACATCACCCCATGACCCTGACTGAGATAAGTGGAGTTACAAAATGGAAAAAAAACTACAGAATTATAATTGATTTCTTAATGTAACCATATTATTTTAAGGACTTTTGTTTCATAGTATGCTATTTTAACTCATCTGTATGTTCGATTGTCTGATTTTGTGTTACTGAAATGCTTCTGCTTATACAAATAACGGGCCGTTACTAAAAGCGGGGAGGGGGGGGGGGGCTATGAGGAGAGGGAAGGTGACGTACGTCTGCACCCATTACGCTGGCCTGTCTACAACGTTTTGTTTTTTAGTTGCTTCACTACACCCACAGAGACCATAACGCACCGTTCCTCATTACCATCAGGGAGGCCTGAGGCGCAATCATTTTAGGGTTTGGGACTTTAAAACTGCACTTTAACCACATTTGTGTCTGTGTGTGTGTGTGTGTGTGTGCGTGTGTGTGTGCGTGTGTGTGTGTTTGCTATGGTTGGCGTTAAAGGTACGGGTTTAGAGTTTGACTCTGACTGTGTGTATGCACCCCCTAGTTTTTAATTGCCAT
Organism: Parotocinclus spilosoma; assembly: GCA_033117975.1. Lineage (NCBI taxonomy): Eukaryota > Metazoa > Chordata > Actinopteri > Siluriformes > Loricariidae > Parotocinclus > Parotocinclus spilosoma. The sequence continues at coordinate 1,816,648 of JAVSBV010000017.1, read as the reverse complement.
AACAAAAATGTCAACTAACGTTTCAAATGGCAGGCTAAGCAGTTTTTGTAGATTTAGCATCAAAAGGCAGCCAGCCTTCAGCAATGCTTATTTCGAAGAGACAGGAGACGACTGATGCAGAGGAAGGCAGCGTCCCAGCGAGGCATCAAAACAGCACACTAAGCGACGCTAACACTGCTGCCCATTTTGGACTGACCTTTTCTCAAATTCTCAAATGCTTCCGCTGCACCGAGAAATCTAGCTTAAATCCTAGGCTGCTGTCCAGCTAGCATTAGCATTAAAAATGAACTGCTCCTTGTACACTTCTAGTGCTAATCTGTAACCTCTAATGGCGAAGAAATCCACTCTCACTCAAAGCTAATCCCACCAAAACACACACACACACACACACACAAAGCAACAAAAAACAAACGTTTGCTACCAATGCTAGTTTACTTCTCTCCCAAGAGTTGAAGGATTAAACTGAAAACAAACGCCTGACATTTTGGGTTTCCTTTTTAACTTTTATTCCATCCTCAGCTGTTTTGTCTAGCTTGTCTTTCTCATTTTGTGCGGTTGTTTTTGATGCATTGTGGACGAATGCCACAGTTTTAGGCTTAAATAGTTAAGCAGTTTTGCTGTGAGGTATTTTAGAACGGTAGCATTGTGATTGCCTCATTCACACGGTCCTGTGAGACTCTTTCTCCACATCTTCAGCTTAACAAATATGAACCTCTTTACATTTTCGTATTTTGGAACCAGAAAATACAGCAATAATTAAAACTCAATAAACTGTTTAAAAAAAAAAAACGACAGAAGAAATCCACATATTAATACAAAATCGACGTATTTAAAAAACCCACTTTTTACCCTATTGAAGGTATATATAAATAAATTAATGAATTAAATGAAATAACCACAATGTCAGGCAGAATAAGTTACACCAAAAACTACTTAATAAAAAACATCGGAACAAGTTTTCATTCACTAGAATGCACTAAAAAGTTACGTGAGCAATTACCATCACACTGTACAAATAATAATAATAATATTAATAATAATAATAATAATAATAATAATTATTATTATAATAATAATAATAATAATAATATAATAATAAAAATAATAATAATAATACATTATTTTACACATAATTAAAAAGGGGTTGCTCTATTTATACGAGATAGAGATAAAGGATAAAACAATGTATTTTTTCTTAATAAAAAATAATAAGTACAATAATTTGAAATATAAAAAAAATATATGTTATTAAAAATAGATATTAATTTGAAAATTAATATTATATAAGTAAAAGCTTCATTATCCTACAATATAATCATTATCTAATCATTATAATATAGGGTACACAAACTTTTTTTTGCCCTGTTTGTACAAGATAAACAAAAATATATGAAGTCAATAATAATAATAATAATAATAATAATAATAATAATCATAATCATAATCATAATCATAAAAAGTGTCAGCACAGTGGCTCGGGGGGGAGCACACAACAAGATGGTCACGGGTTCAACCCCAGGGTGGAGCGACCTGGGTCTTCCCCATGTGGGCTTACTCTAGGTACTCTGGTTTCCTCTCACAGTCCAAAGACATGGGTGTTAGGTTATTTGGTGTCTTTAAAGTAGCCCTTGATGTGTGACTGTGTGTGTCCTATGATGGTTTGACACCCCATCTGGGGTTGTATGACGTTGTGTGGAATAAGCCTTAAGATAATGGATGGATGGATGGATAACAATGACATAATATTATAATAACAGAACACCGAAATATAAATTCGTTTTACTATAAATTACATATTAATATAAAATCAAACTGCAGTAATAAAATCAACTTATAATAAT
>JAVSBV010000017.1:1777074-1790822 GCA_033117975.1 Parotocinclus spilosoma | reverse complement strand
GAGAGAGAGAGAGAGACAGAGAAAGAGAGAGAGAGAAAGAGAGAGAGAAAGAGAGAGAGAGAGAGAGAGAGAGAGAGAGAGAGAGAGAAAGAGAGAAAGAGAGAGAGAGAGAGACAGAGAGAGAGAGAAAGAGAGAGAGAAATAAGTGAAAGCCTGGTGGATAATGACAGCCGGTGTGTCAGGATTAGGCTGTAGGGAGGATCAGATTTGTTCCTGATGAGGTGATGTGCTTCTTTGAGCTCCACCGCTTTGCAGATTTTCTGTGTCTGTGTGTGTGTGTGTGTGTGTGAGTTCGTATGTTCTCTCTGCTTGGCTGGCGTTCCTTGTACTCTTTGAAGTAGAAACTCCACTTTAAATAAGGGCTTCACTGGTGCCTGCAAACACACTCCTGCTTCCCAGTAATTGGCTTATTTCATTTAGGCAGGTGAAGAACCTCAAGGAGTGACTTCTGGCTCTCTTTATAAATCACTTCTGTCCTCTATTTCTATCCTTTCCTGTCTCCGTTTGACAGTTAATATAGTACGTACAGTGTATTTCGACATACGGCGGACCTTGGAAGTTTGCAAACCCTTAATAATGTTCGGCAAAAAGATAAAGATATTCACACAAATCCTAAACATGTAACATAAACCAATAGAACCAGATTAAACCAAAGACAAACATTGCTGTCTCTAAAGAGCCCCCAGTGTGAGTGTGTGTGCCCTACAATGGATTGGTGCCCCATCCAGGGTTGTTCCTGACTTGCGCCTTATGCTGCCAGCTAGGCACCGGCTTGTTTGTGACCCTGTCCGGGATTAAGTAGATAAGAAAGTGAATCAACGAACGATGAATGAAATGAACGAACGAAACACTTGCAAAAAACGAGAAAAAAAGGGTTCGTTCATTCAGTTTTCGTCATTCAGACATGAATAAGCTACATCGAAGGTTTTCCCTTTATAATTCTTACCACTTTGGTCATTAAAACGAACAGACGTTTATTGAATGGATGTTAAATTGTTAAAATTGTTTATTACTTGTGTCTTATCTGTTTCACTGGGTTCTCTTTGTCTACTTTTAGAACTTGTAGGATATTTTAGGTCAAACAGTTTCTAATTCTATAGCTAACCATATTAAAACACTTAAAACTACTTTCATTATGCACTCTGTTTTATACTTGAAGAGTTGTCAACGGGGACCTTTCCCAAACAAGCACTAAGCTGTGTAGAAAGCCAAAGGGTCTCTTCCCAAACTTTACAAAAGGCACTGGGCACCAAACCCAAATTTATCAGACTGCCAAATAGTGGAGCGTGATTGCACTGCGGTGTGTTTTATACCACCGGGAAAACACGTACCCAAATAAACTTCTCATGTTCACTCACTTTTGGCCTGTTGTGTTGTAGCCTAAAGTTTCATTCTGGAAGTGTGATTTCAGGATGATTGATGACGCCTGGATTTACTCAGTTGAGCTACTTGCAGCAAGCGCCTTGTTGAGAGAGGAAGAGAAATGGCTCTGTATGTGTGTGTGTGTGTGTGTGTGTGTGTGTCTCCGTGGTTGTCCATCCAGAGGTGATCAATAGACTCTCCGAGCGTAGAACAGTGTGTCGCCGGGATGTGGAATCACAGGTCTGGAGTCAGCGGTTACACCCATGTCACTCCTCTATCAGCCGAATTAGTCGTCACAAAGCAGATCGATGGCCAGCATCAGCCGGGGAACACACACTGATACGGTTATTACCTCCGACTCTGTCAGAAATCACGCGCTGATAGATTACACGTGCACACTCCCCGAATGATACATTACAGACGGATTTGGTCCGCGTACACACCGGACTCACTTGGCTTCCCTGGGCGAGCCAGCCATGAAGGCTTGAGATCTGATGAAAAATGATGCTCGGAGAGCGACTCTTGTCTCCGTGTTCTGTACAAACTCTGTCACTAACCTTTGTTCATGGATTGCTAGGCCGGCCAGATTGGAAGGGTCCTGCAGCGCGGCGGCGCTGATTGCATTGCGGTAACGTCGTTGGATAGGAACCATGCTGAGGTGTTGGTAGGTCTCGTTGAGCGTCATGCAAAGTGACGTACGGACTGTCTTTGGGTCATTTAAAGTAAGATTTCCTCCAAGCTCATGCGCTCTCTGTCTGTCTGCTGCTATTATTATTACCAGCACAGATACAAGGCTTCTGGCAGATATAAATCAACTCTGACAAGGGCAATGACAGGTTACAAACCTCTGCTAGCTGCTCCTCTCCATCTGGCCTCTCGTACAGAGCTGCAACCAAGTGCAACCCGATTGAAAAAGATTTAGGACAAACCCAAACGCAGGTATGAATCAGCAGGAGCAGATGGAGGTACAATAAGGGTTTCATCTAGCCTTGTAGTACTCAAGTCTTTAAGTCTCAAGACCATAAACAATTGGCCTTGACCACATTTGGGCTCGGTCCTGTCTCAGGTGGGCTCAGGTCCAGTGCATCTGTCTGTTTACTGTTTACTTCCGAAAGACAGTATTAATGTATAACAATAATTATTAATAATGTACAGTCATATATTATGTATTCTTCTGCTAAATACAGTATTATTCATTCATTCATTATCTACTGCTTAATTTATGCGGGGTCGCAGGCCAACCGGGGCCCACCCAGCAACTCTGGGCGCAAGGGCAAGGACAATCCTAGAGGGGGTGCCAATCCATCGTTGGGCACACACACACACACACACACACACACACACACTCATGCACAAAATCACTTACTTTAGGCCACTTTAAAATCACTAATAAACCTAATCTGCATGTTTTTGGACTGTATGAGGAAACCGGAGTACCCGGAGTAAACCAACGAAGACATGGGGAGGACATGCAGACTCCACATAGAAAGGACCCAGGTCTCTCCACCCTGGGATTGAACCTGGGACCTTCTCGTTGTGAGGCAAGCGGTGCTACCCACCGAGCCCCTTTTTGGTCTTGATCTTGATTCCCGCTGATGTTGAGTGACATCGACCTTACAGTCAGCATTCTTTACAAAGATAAAGAATTCCCTTCACTCTTGTGGGAAGGATTTTTACTAGATTTGTAACATGACTGCTGGGATTGCATTACTGTTAAAACACCAGAGAGGTCACTCCACTGGGGAGGCCTGCTCTTATTTGGAGTTTGATGGACACTTGGTGCCAATTTAATGGTATTCGATCTTTCATTCTAATAGAAAGGTCTTTACTAGATATTGGAATGTGACTGCTTGGATTGGCTTCCATTCAACCACAATAGCTTTAGTTTCTTAGCTTTTAGATTCTGTTCAAATTAAGCACTGATGCATGGAAGATAAAAGACTGGGTAAAGATAAAAGAAGATAAAAGTCAAAGTCAGGTACCAGTTCCTCCCAAATGTGTTGGTGGGGTTGAGGTCAGAACCCCAGCAGGATAGGCATACCTAGAAATGAGTAAAGGGTGGATAAATACTTTTGTGCATGTAGTGTTGTTAATATAAAGACCTTCCTTTGTGGGTGTGTGTGAGTCTATATGAGGCATATATGCCACTAGTGTTACCTCAGGATTCTCACGTTCATCTGTCTGTCTGAATTAGTCATGAAACACACACACACACACACACACACACACACACACACACACACACACACACACACAACCTTTGGATGGTGCCATTCTTAATTATTATGTTAAAAGGAGAAATTAGAAGGTGGCTCGGGTGTAGATATGAAGAAGCCCAAGGTGCCCCGAGAAAACACCCCACACCACCTGCACCAGCCTTTAATGTTGGCACGAGGCAGGTTGTTTGCACGGATTCAGGATTCTCTTGGCCCCAAATTCTGTCCGTACCATCTGTGTGCGCCGGTAAAACGCAGTTCAATCAGAGCAGACTCTTTTTCCATCACCTGTCCATTTTTCGGTAAGCCTGTGCCCGCTGCATCCCCAGTTTCCGTGCCCGCTGCATCCCAGTTTCCGTGCCCGCTTCATCCCAGTTTCCGTGCCCGCTTCATCCTCAGTTTCCGTGCCCGCTGCATCCCAGTTTCCGTGCCCGCTGCAGACTCAGTTTCTGTTTTTGGTAGACAGAAGTGAAACTCAGTATGGTCTTCTGTTTTGAAGCCCCTTTAAATGAAGCTCGTCTAGCACCAACCATCATGGCATCAAAATCACTGCATGGATGATTGAGGTAGAGGGATTCCTGAACAAATGTTTAGAGAGTGTAAAGCTACAGGTGTTCAAAAACAAACCACACAGAAAGCTGAGAATTGTGGTACCAGACCAGTGAACGTGAGACGCTTCCTACTACCCGTTGCATTTTCTCTGGTCTGGTCTGACACAGATTGCAACACTGCTATGTGGTAAAAGTTGCTGTTCAACAAAAACCAGTGCACACACTGAAGTCACAAAGAATAAAAGTAGCTCTGTTTACAGAGCGCATTCACTGGAGCAGTGCTGCGGTACTCTGAACAGGACCGCTTTCTTGGAAATCGGACAAGATTTGATTGAGGAAGCGACGAGAAACAAATCTGTGTATCTTAAACTTTCAGTCTCTTGGTCTTGAGGCACACTGGCTTTGCATCTCACAATGCTGATGCTAGTGTTAAGAGGAATTTGCTGCTGGATGTGGCTGCCGCGTCAGCAAAGTTTTCTACAGAATTAAGCCTAAAGTGTGATTCCCCTTGGCCGATTGCATCACACTCACCACAAACTCTGGACATGCACTGTCTGACCAGTCTGTCTTTTCCGTGAAATGTGTTTAGCCGCAGTAACTGAAAAGGGGATGCATGATAGTATTTACATCTAACGAGGATCCGCTGAACTCAAGAACATGTATTCCTGAAAAATTAACTACCGCAAATGATCTTAAACTGATAACCACATTGTCAAGCAAATACAAAGTTGCTTCCAAGAATGTTTTAACTTTCGAATGTGTCATTATTTCAGACAGATAATTACGTAAGTTTAGGGGAGATTCATAGATTCACAAACACAAACAACACTTTTTTTGCATGCAATGCAATATCCAATACTGTTCCCCTCTAAAATGCTGCTCAATTCAAATTCAAATTGATTTCTGGAGCACTTTTTTATAACGGTGCATCGTCTCAAAGCAGCTTTACAATCTTATATGATCTTAAAAGGCCAATCCCAAATGGAGCAAACCTAGGGCGACAGTGGCAAGGAAAATCTCTGAAAGTAATAGGAAGAAACCTTGGGAGGAACCAAGGCTCATAAAGGGTCCATGGGTGGCCTAGATATTAATTAAATAAATACTTAAAAGTCTATTAAATTATAGCAAAATTAAGTAAATAACAATTTAAATCAATAACAAACCAATAAGAAAATTTGAATTAGTCATAAAATAAATTATAAAACAAAATAGATTATAAAATAAGGCCTTAGTGGGAAATCCTTGGAGGCACATCGTCTCCTAATGTCCACACAATGGAGGGAGTTCCTGCTCACTGGTGAGACTGGTTTCTGTTGACGAAGACCAGTAGAGTGATGCTGAGCTGGAGGAACATCTAAGTGTGTGGCGCTGGAACTGGAACCGGAACATCAGCTCTGAGAGAAAAGAGAAAATGTAGTTACTTATGGGTTAGGAGCACAGAGCCTATTATCCATTACTAATGCCGTGTGTAGTATTAAAATTATAATTCACAATTTATTTAATATGCTAAGCAAATAAATAAAGTAACTCATCTATGGCATGGTGTCGGCCTTCTCTCTGATTTATTAATCATTTAAGTCTTGTGAATAAACTTGCAGACTGCAGACTTTTTGTTGCAAAAATAAGACTTCCACTCAGTTGTAATGCGTCCTGTGTAGTTTGCATTTACCATTACAACAAATTTTCTTACATGTCTTCAAATCTGGACAAAACCTGAGTCGTATGGACTGGATCAGGAACATAATCCTGCCGAAAAATAATTTTGGAAGCCCTTTTGCAACATTTAGCTGTGCACCAAAGCAGGTATCTCCATGCCTAAGAGTAGCAGAGATGCAGTCACTGTTCTGTTTCTTACCAAATCTTCAAAGACATCTTTCTGGACCGTTAGGATGCAACTTAAATCATGATAATCAGTCCACATGACTCCACTGATCCACTCGGAATACAAAATATCACAAAGCAATGACATTTAACCCACTTTTTTAGCTACAAAACCCACATTAGATGACTCTTTGTCCCATAAGAGTGAATACTGCTGAAAATCTAGAAGCTTTCCAAATGGTTACTTTTTGGAAACCTTTTTATAGTATTGACCAATTCTCTAATAGTTATTAGAGGTAAAGGAATGTGCTGTGTCTTTAGGGTCTTGGAAATTCAGAATCGTTGCAGTTGGTCTGACTATTTTCTGTATTTTCGGCAAAGCATCCTGCTTTCCCCACTTATCAAGGCCAGGATTTGGAGCCTAACCTGGCACCTAAAGGTACACCTTGTACAGAGTCCCAGCCTGTTGCAGGAATCATCTGCAAATAGATAAAGATCTTTTAGTGTTCTCTAAATCTAAAAGGCAGCATGGTCCTGGTTCACCTGGTCCAGACAGTGTTGAGCTTGCATCCATGTACGATTAAAAAGCAGAATGCACCCAGCGGTTTATACATTTGGAACTGTTTTGACTCCAGGGGAAGAGAATTTGTTTGAATTACACAGCGAAGCGTCAGAAACAGGGCCTTTGTGCTCCCTTGGGGGATTAGGGTGTATGTGAGGGGAACTGTGAGAGTTGTAGAACAGTATTTGTGTGTGTGTGTATGTGTGTGTGTGTGTGTGTGTGTGTGTGTGTGTGTGTGTGTGTGTGTGTGGTGCTGCAGGTGGAGAGAGAGTGGGGGCTGCCCACAAACACCTGACCACAGCTCGGCTTACTGACCAGAGCTACTGAGATATTTCCTCAAATCAGTATCAGTTCAATAGAAACCTGCTCCAACACGCCCATGCACCCGATTCAGTTGAGTACAGTAAGAACCACGAGTAGCAGCAACATTTTGGAGAAGACTACATACATTCTAACGTAAAGTCACTTGTATATGCAGAAAATGTTTGTAGATAACAATGTACAGTTCTGTGCAAAAGTCTGAGGCCACCATTAAATAAGACATTAGACATTATTTTAGTCATGGGTTAATGGTCATATATAATTGCCTTAGAATGTATTAGAATGCATTTGTAGTATTAAAACTGAAAAGACCAGCAAGTATTTACAGGAGTAGCAGCTTCATCTGGATGCCAAGCTTTACTTTTTGAAAGGAGAACGGGGTTTATGGAGCGATGAAATCATGTTTGACATTTGAATCTGAAATTGGAATGGAATCTGAAATCTGACATTGGAATCTGACACAAAGTCTTGTTTTGAAATGAAAATAAAATACACAACATCTAGAAGGTTCTGTGTTGCCTGCTAAGCTGTGCTTTTTTGTTTTTGTCTTTTAGTGTATGCATTAAAAATTGAAGAATTAATCGTATATATAGGTTTGTTGGTTTGAAACGTCTTTATGCTGGCTTCTGTAAACCAACCAGTTTATCTGGAATATTTAACCTGGCTTTAATCTCCTTCTAAAAATAAATGAAGATAAATGAGGTACAAAAGAGGTAGACAGTTCAAGTAAAACAGGAGTACAAAGATTTTTGGAGACCCTTTCTGATTGCCGTACACTTCATTGTGTAAAGCCCTGTTTGGATTGGATTAGGTCAGAAAAACACCCATTTCTCACATAATGAGCAAGTTTCTGGTGGATCGCACAGTTTTGTGCAAAAGTCTTAGGCCATCTATAGATTTATTGTTTAGAAAATCTATAGTTTATCATTTCTAGTCACCATGTATAACGTAGAGCCAATGCCTGGACCCAAACATTGGTTTCTTGGCTGCTACCCGTCCAAAAAGACTGAAGAAGGATCAACTTGGCATCCTGATGCAGCTGCTGTTACTGTATAATATAATAACTGTATGTGGAGGTCAGACTTTTCAGGTATTTCTACTTGTATTCTAATAAACAGGCATTTTAGGGTGCTTTTGAAAAATCCTCCACAGCCGGCTATGGAGCGCGAAGGGGGTCAAAACATGATGAGGTTATGGAGGACGATAGAGGCCAAATGAGATAAAAAATGAAGCACGATTCTGATGGACAGCCACTGAAGGTCTGTCCTTTGTTTCTTTATGTTTGTTTTTGTTGTGTTTGGGTCACAGAATGTAAAAAAAAGAATCCAGTTGTCCTATTCAGTATCCTCACCGTCGTGTCGCTTCTGTTTTTTTGTCTTCTACGGCGATCCCGTTAGCACGGCTCTTTATGCCTTATCATTATCGATGCCAGTCCTTTACTTTCAAGAAGAACTTGGGTTTAAAGATTTTCCAGATCTCTGTAACAATGTCATATGAGACTTGTGATGCAATTAAATGGTGATTTGTTCCGCTAAAAAGTATCGTTATGATCGTGTGTGGCTAAAGTAAAAGTTTCCCAGTGGGACACTGAAACGCTGTAGACATACATTCAATTCTAAGTTCTATAGATGCAAGTCAAGTGGTTACATTGCACAAGAAATGGAAATTCATCTGCGGCCAAAATCAAAGGGCACGATATCGATATCGCATGTAAAAAATGTAGTTCATGCACGTTGTTTCTATCCGCATGGATGACCAAGCTGGCCAAAATAACGCAGCGATTTCACAGTTAGTCAGATTTTAGTGCTATATTGTTTATCCCATCCTTTTATGTGAGGTCCAGAATGGAGATCGAGGTCTGTAGATGTGTCATTGTTTTGCCTACACAGTTAATCACACAAGTAAAACACCAAATTGATCATTTTAGTCTTAAATACAATCCAAATTTCTTCCAATTATGTTCAGGAGAATTCATTTGCAAAACGACAATATGATTTCCAGAGAAGATTCAGTTATGTTTACCAGAACCGATCATGAAATGACAGTCTGTGGAGGTTTTTATGACAGAAAAGTGTACAGTTGTAGTTATAGAAGTTTAAATCATCAGAGAAAGCAAGAGAGAGAGAGAGAGAGTGAGAGAGGAGAGAGAGGAGAGAGATCAGTTCAAATATCAAATAATGAGAAATCAGTTTATATTTAAGTTTAAGTTTGGGAGAAGGAGGAAACCCATTCCATCCTGAGTTTGATGAGCAGTAGAGGTCCATTTTGTCTGTATCCGCCATTTTGTGTCCATCTCTTAGTTTGAATTTCCCGCCTTTTTCACAGCCACTCCTCTAGGTGTGTACATGGTAGTGTGTATGCCTGGGAACACTGAGATCTCCGGGTCCAATCCCCACTTTGTACACACACACACTTCCCCTTATATGTGGCCTTGCAAAGTAACAGTAATACACTTTGCATAAAATATATTAATCACAATATAGGGACTCCCAGAAAGCCTGGTTTCACCGCAAGGACTCCCAGAATCACACAGTCACCGTGTGACAATAAGAAAGGGGGTGGAATGGCAAGTTCTTCATCGTATGATCATGATTCTAAGAATGAACCATGCAGTTCGGTTCGTTTTAAACATACAGTGGGGGCCACATTTGAGAAGCCGAAAAAGCTCCTGTTTTGCCTCCTTCTTGAATTGATTCCGAAGTATTTACACAGCCATAAGTGAACGTGCGCATAAGTGAAATTTGATTTAACTTGAGGTCCGTAAAGGTCAACATGAAGCAACATGGCACTTTGCGTGATAATCTGCACGATGAGGCGATGAGCTCATGCAACGACCAAGACCAAAATACGAGCTCTTCTCCCTCGGCTTGATTTCATCCTTGTAACCTAAGCACACAACAGGAAAAACCTGTGGAGGAAAGAAGAGAGAAAAAGAGGAAGGACTTGGCTAATGTTTGCAATATTAGTCATGGACAGCAATATCCACTTAACCAAGACATCAAAACATGGCAACAGGGTTTATTTCAGGAGCTATTCTATAAGAAAAGTGCTTACTGAATAACGTACTGCACAATTTATATTTGAATAAAAGGAGTTTTAGACTTAAGAAGACGTTTTGGTTCGCCAGCTTTTACTGTCCTAAAAATACGGCATTGCACAACGTTTTAAAGCGATAGCATTTTGTTTTAAAGAGCTGCAAGTTACGTTATATGGCCAAAAGTATGTAGATGCTGTACTAATGAGTGCTTTCTGTTTCTTTATAAAGGCATAGAATCTTAAGACAAACAGTTTTAAACATGCAAAAGTCCATAAAGAAATGATTTGCAAAGCATTTACAAAGAACTTGGCTCGCTTGCAAACAGCTCCAATTTCAATCCAATCAAAGAGCTTTGTGATGAATCGGAATACCAACCGCTTATAGTCTAACACACAACCTTATAGCATTCCAGACAATCTTCTCCAAAGATTGAAAGCTTTTGAAGCAGCAAAGGGGAACAGAGTCCAAACGAATACCCCTGTTTTAGGATGAACTTTTGGTGTCCAAAAACTATTGACTTTACAGCGATGACATTTGTGTAACAATGACGTCACAAAAAGTTTGTCTTTTGCACCTGACTGGGGAAAATATCAGACTTTACGCATGATTGGATCTGGGATTTCATCACACATTGCCATAACATAAAACTAAATTTGTAAGCCAGCGTGTGTCGATACTGCAAAGAAAGGGGTCTGTCCCAGATTGTTTCGTATTCCTCCGAAAGACAACTTAAGCAGAGTGCGTCCATTGATGGGGGATTTTTGTCACAGGTGACTGCGTGACTGTCACACATGACCGGAGGTGCTTTTAATAACCTGTGCTTTCAGCTGCCCTAAAAATACGACGATCGAAAAGCGCTAAATTACTCAGTCTCAACTTAAATGTAGGGATTTGTTCGAGCTTAGACATGAACTAGACCATACAATTTAAAAACAAACAATTGATCAAATCTCGTGCATTTAAGAGCACTTTTGGTAGAATGTTACCGTAAAAACTGCTCTGCAATTACAGATAAATCACTGTAATTCATTACCATCATACACTGTGGTTTAAAATGACAAAAACATTACAACTTTAGAGTATTCTAGCTGTTGTTTTACAGTTCGACTTGGTGCTAGAGTTTGCTCACTACATTTAGAGGTTAAAATTAACAACCATTAATTATTATTATTCATTTGTCATATTATTTTAGATATACACATTTATTTTTGCAGAGGTGCTTAAAAGGTTGTGAATTAGGGCAGCCCTTTTACACGTTCTATGTTTTTAAAAATAGAACGAATAAGTCAAAGATAGAAGACTTTCATGATCCAGTATTACATGCGGGTGCATGGCAAAAGTTTGTGAACCTCTAGGATTAGGACATCTTTTGAAGGCAAGGTTAGAGAACCGATGGAATTACAAATCTAGGGTTGCTCCTGCCTTGTGTCGATTTTCCTGCAACCCTGTCCAGGATTAAGAAGATAAGAAATGAATGAATGAATGAATGAATAAATGAATGAATGGGTGTCCTGGCCCATTTTCTTGCCCCTGACCAAAATGTTAAGGCTACCATTCATTTAGTCACAAACCTACGTTGTTTCATTTCGATTATGGTGCTGCATTTAAAAGTCTAAAACTTACCCAGGAGGTTAAAGTCTGTTTTATAGTCTATAAATGAGAAGGTCATAAAGTACATTATAAATACACGCTACAGTCGCGGTTTTAAGAATGGCAAATATTTTGGTTTTCACAAAGATTGCTGCCTAAACCTTTTGTCAGATGTTTATATGACATAATGAAGTACAATTCTAAGCATTTCACACATACAACTTTTTTATTTACAAATACATCTGGTTTAAGCAAAGTGCTAACCCTTCTTCTTTAAGACTTCGGGACTTTAGGTCGCCCCGGCATGCTGGATATCGGCTTCTGGGACAAATCTTGAATGATGGAAACCCATTCTTGCCTAATCAGCACTTGGAGTTAATCACAGTTTGTGGATAATTGTTTCTCCAACCTCTTTTGGAGGATTGATCACAGGTTCTGAATAGCATTGAGATCTGGGGGGCTTCCTGGACATGGAGATAACAATGTAAAGTTGTAAAATTGTATTATTTTGCTTTGTGACCTGCTGGAAAAAGCAGTTTATATCTAAAAAATGCTGCTGGATCGTTGGGAGAAGTCGCTTTTGCGGGATGTGTGATTAGAAGTGACCCCAGACATGATTGGCATCAGGATGCTTCACTGTTGGCATGACACAGAACTCATGCTAGTGCTCACCTATCATTATCCCTGATGTCCCAAACTGTCTGAAAGGGGGCTTAGTCAGAGAAAACACCTTTCCCACGGTCCTCTGCCCAAATGTTTGCCACATTTTCTGTTTAAAATACTGTTCAATGGATTCAAATTAGTTCTGTTTCCAGAAATTGTGATAAGCAATTAATTCCAAAATCACCTAAGCCTGTCATCAGACCTTTAGGTGCCGTAACTTAGGCATGAGACCGTGGTTGCCTACTAATACGTTCCATATTACGACTGCAATAAATGCCAAGTCATGACATCGACCTCTAATTATGATAATAACTTAGTAATTGTATGAAAAGCAGCAAATGTTAACAGCGCGTTTAATGAGGAACAAAGTCTCGATATGAAACCGCTGTTTTTCCAGACACTTACCCTGGGGTTTAGGCGCATGCTTCTGATTACACAACCCATTACAGGGGAGAAACCGCAGAGGCCACAGGTGTCATGCTCAGGATATTAAAAGAGAGCTAAAATAATCCACTGCAGCTGAAAGGACACAGCGGTCAGACCTCAGGCAAACCTGTTCCATCACAGCCCTCTGACCTCCACAACCACACACTCCTGCTTCTCTTTTCCATGCTCTACCTTCTTCCATCAAACTGTGTGCAACCAAAATAAGCATCAGCCATGACATAAAATGAGTGCGCACATTATTATAAAGTCAAATGCGTTTCTATACATCGGCCCCAATAAGGGGAGCCCAAGTGAGCCCCATGAGGAACAAGCATTTGGAGGTCTCACTGAAGATGCCCAAACTTCTCAGGCAGTCTTAATTGTGAAAAAACATGAAATGTGAAGTTTGCATGCTCTCCCATGACAGCGTGTGTTTACTCCACGTGCTCCGTTATCCTCCCTCATTCCAAAGACAAGCATTAGGTTAATTGGTTCCTCTAAATTGGCCCATGATGAGTGTGCTGGTAGAACCCTGTGTCTGTTATGAAGATAATCGTTAATAAGTATAAAGGGAAACTAATAAACAAGCAAAACTAAAGAATACATTTATAATAATATTAAACTGGATATAATATAGAATATAATAATGTAAAGCTGCAATTTATGCTGTTTAGGCCACAAACTATTTATAACATTCACAATTATAAGACAAATTCCACTCACCCTTTAAACGAAAGCTTTTTTGGAAATTCAGAATTGGCCCCTTTTCTGCCACTATTGGTGCATTAGTATTTGTTGGGGTGAAAATAGATGCCTGCGTGGCCAATTCTGTTTGCACTCTGCACAATAAAACATAGGATAACATTTACATTTCTATTTCTATTAACTGTAGTGCTGATAAAAATAAATACTGCAGAATGTCAGTGTTCCCAATAAACGCTTTTTAATTGAAGGCCACTAAAGGTGACTTTGGATTTCATTGGATTGCTAATTAATTAACGTTGTTGTCTTTAGAAGATTTAGCGGCTGGGTCCTTGATTGGCCAATCTATTGTTTAATTAAAATGCTTTCTCCAAAAATCTCAAAAGCAAATGTTTCACCACTATTCATGTCATTTTAATCAAATGAAATCGTTACATGTTTAATAATAGACATTTAACAGGGTTAGGAGCCCAACAGTGGCACATTAGAGTAGATCG
>JAVSBV010000017.1:1757122-1776974 GCA_033117975.1 Parotocinclus spilosoma | reverse complement strand
ATTTAATATGTTACATAGCACGCCCCGTCTTGTAACATAGGGCATGTTCTTTTAATCGGACCAGCCGGTTATTAGGATCAAAACGATCGCGTCCCATTAACCAGAATCGACTGTATATCAAAGTAAATAGTAAGAGGATCCCACAAGAACTGCTGGACAATCATCCTGTCCATGCCCCATCACTGTCAGTGTGTTTTGACACTCTTGGGTGACCATACACCCTACTGAACTGCCCATGTGGGGGCACTCTGGTCCGGTTTGACATGTTTCTGTTGAATTTACCCCCATGAATACCACTTGCTACTCAATCAAATATAATTAATTTAGCATTTCATTTGCATAATTGAACAACTTTCTTTGCCTTTTTATTTGCTTACAAAATAAAATCGAATGCTTCTTTTTTTAATGGGTTCGTATTCATTTAGAAATGTCCCCTCATTTTGTGAGCAGTGTATTTGGGCACAATGCTGATCTGTTCATCTCACACTTGGCTGCGCTCCATTTTAATTATGACTTAACATAGCAAATCTTGTTAAGTGTGCATAACTGACTCTGTTATAAAGGAAAGATGAATCTAATACAAAACACAGTTGGACAGCTAAGCTATTTTTCAACACGCTTCTTTGTATTCCTAAATAAATGTATGGACAGTTTCAATTTTTACTGTGGACCCTAGGTTACATGGGACAGTGTACCATATGTCATGGAAATCTTTTTAAATTATTGTTATCTGTGCTTTTTTTTAATGAGTTTACAAAATATTTGCAAATTGATCCTGTGTATATACAGTTATGGAATATGACAATAAATGTTGAGCGGCGGACTTGCATAAAAGATGAGAGACACTTGCAGCCATTGATTGTTGGACGTTAATGGAGTTGAATAGTGAATGCTGAAGGAAACGGACAGGAGAGAGTGTAAGGGGTTAAGAAGTTCAAGTGTTTGTTGGTGGAAATTAGTATTTTAAAATGAATGTGCATGAAAAAATGGGAAGTGAGTGAGGACATGTTTAGAAATTAGAGTTGTTATGCATTTACTTAAGGTCTGGATGAGCAATGGCTCAATTTGCTCAGAGTTTTGGAAGGAAAAGTGAAGCACATTCATCAAGACGGAAGTTTACGAATGTTGGAATGAAATGGTTCATTTTATGAAAGCTTTCAGAATGCTACATTTCTATCGTGGTTGTGCAACTATTTTTTTGGAGGTCTGTCCCACCAGAGTGCAGCAGCTCCCTCAATCGGTTGGACATTAGGAGATGATGTGCCTCCAAGGACCTCCCACTGAGGACTCATTTTCTAATCTATTTGTTTTTATAATTGACTTTATTTATTTTATTATTCATTTTAATTGTATTATTCATTTGTTATTGATATAAATCATTGACCTAAATTTGCTATAATTCAATATACTTTTAAGTATTTATATAATTAACATCTAGGCCACCCATGGAGGACGGGTCCCCTGTTGAGTCTTGGTCCTCTTGAGCTTTCTTCCTACTACTTTCAGGGAGTTTTTCCTTTCCACTGTCACCCTAGGCTTGCTTAACTTGGGATTGGCCTTTTAAGATCATATAATATTGTAAAGCTGCGAGACAATGCTGCATTGTAAAAATCGCTATATAAATCAATTTGAATTTATTCCAATCAAATCTCACTCTCTGAATGTACGGTCCAAAAAGCTTTGGATGATGAATGTTGGAATATTGAGGTTTTCTTTCTGGAAAAATCCACATTTAGAAACTTTTGCACACCCTTGTAACCACTATCAGGCCACAAGCTCATGAGGGGATCAAGAGCCTATCCAGTAAAACACAAATCAAAAGCATACACCCTGGACAGGTCATTGGTACATGCAGGGTTTGAGTACAATGACATGACCTGTAGGTTGAAATCCTAGCCTAGCTGTTCTAACCATGGTCAAGGTTCTAACTCAGGAATCACAGCTTCCAGCAGCTGGAGTACCTCTGAGCCAAAGGAACTGCAACAAATCTATGAATTATAGTAGACAAGGATTTGGTTTACTTCCTTTTATTATACTTTCACAGCTAAACATGTCAGCCTAGAAATCTAGCTAGTAGTACAAAAACGACAGTACTGTTGTTAAATAACTTTAATAAGTTAATAAATTAAAGTATTATATTATTAAATAACGCAAAGACCATGACTTGGTTACAGGACAAACAACCAGCAGGTCCATTAGTATAGACTCTTAGTAAGTACATTTAGACACATTTAGGATTCCTGATCTGAACTGTTATTGCACGGTGTGGACTTCAGTAGTGGATCTGTGGACTGTGCGTCTCCGGGCGGTGATAAGTGGGCAGAACATCCAGCTTGCACCAATAGCGCGGCTACTTTCAGTGCAAACCTTCATAAATGTCACCTGACGACCACGGGAGAGGGCAAACCACAAACCTGGAACAATAAATATGTACAGTAAATAAATCTGACTATGAACCATGTATCCTTAATACTATAGACAGCATATCATTGTCGTATAACTCAGGAGCCTCTGGTGAGACAGAACTTCACCTTGTTATGGAGTTGTGTTTCCCAGGTCCAAGGAGCTTGGTCCAAGGATCAAAAGGACAAAGGACCAGATAAGGCACAGCAGAGAACAAGAGTTATGTGCCTGAAGGACAAGGCTCTTAAGCCTGGCCAGAGGCTCTTGGGTTACAGGGGTATGGTCTAAGAATCACAATAACTGCAACCTTCATGATTTGGGCTGTTTTTAGTGAGTACATACTTGGAATGGTCTGGAGTGCCGGGTTAGGAGTGATATTGCGGAAGTCTTTCCATAGGGATGTTCATCTTCATTTCATTCTCCAAGATCTGCACCAGTTGCTGCATGGACGGCAGATGGCCCGACTCCAGCTTGGACCACACTGGAACATCTAAAACGAGTTACACCCCGTTACCAACACCTGAGAAGTCAGGTTTATAATAATCTAAAACCCGGAAGTCATGCATCACATTCCCTGGACTGCCAATAACAATAACCAAGGTCCTGAAGACTAAAGGTTTCACCATGATAACTAGAAATAGCATGGGCACCATAAAGTAAGGCCCCCTACCCTCCCCATGGAACTAGCTAAAGATGAATCCAGTATACAAGCCATGCAAAACCACATTGGACCCCATCCTGGAATTAACTGGGCACAGGCAGTCCCTCGCATTGGTACTGTATCTGCACCACCTCGACTATCAAACTCTAGTTATAGCTCTCTACCCATAATGCTCACAAACTAATGCTCACTTATGCCTGCCTCTCCAACCTTACGATGATCTGGGTATCCACTGACTTAAGATCTTGAAGAACCACAAACAGTTCATTTCCATGAAGCAACCAACCTCATGCCCAGTCCCTCCAGAAGTCCGCTAACATGACCTTACCATTTAACGTGATCTCAAACGCCCCGGTGGACATGCACTGATTTTCGAGCATGTTGCTGAAGAAAAACACCATCATGCAGGCATATATCTGAAAAAGAAGGAGGGTTAACTATTAATTTAACCCAGAACAAAAGCAATCACTTTCCTTCTTAAAATGTTAGTGTTTCAAAATTATAGGCACGTCTTCATTAAATACAACTACATCAATGTAAGGAGGAAAGAAATGACAGCCAAGATTAACTCCATACACAAGGGAGCAGTGGCTTGAGACTTTTACCTCTGCATGTTTAACACTGACGCATCACCTTGGAGATTTTCTATAATGGGGCTGAGCCAAGATAAACACACTGCGTTGTTTCTCACGCAGGGTTAGACAAACTCCCAGGACCCACAACAGATATTTAGACAACATTTTCAGAGCTGCATCTGAAAGCCACACTGCTTTGTTCTTGGGCTGTAAATTAATCACCTTATTCTCTTGACTCCACGTCCAAAGTCGTGGTGGCTGCATGCCGAAAAGGGCAAACGGGTCTTTGCCGACGATGATCACCCCAATTAGCACAAGTTTGAAAATGGACAGGAAGGAAGCAATATACCTGAAAGCAGAAAAAAAACAGCCTTCCTAAATGGCCCATAAAACAAACAAAAAAAAGCAGCATCCACTGTACAAATATTAATAATCAACCAACAATTGGAATGCGAGGTCTTTGACTTTGAGTCCATCCTCTGCGTTTTGTTGTTGGAATTACTCAGCAGACAGTATAATTCCCTAGTTAATGTTTTAACAAAATGATAAAATTTCACAAATTCATCATCAAAACAGAAGCCTGTGAGACTCGGAGTGTCTATAGCACGATCACGCTGTTGAAAGAGCGAGACAAAAGACTAATGCCCACTGGACAAATGGCTTTTAGCACATCATGTGTCAAGTCTGCAAATCAGCAGTATGGGAATCAGGTACATAACTGCAAACTTCAATAAGCCTTTTACAATTTAAGCAGCAAAGGGGTTGAACGAGTCAAAATTACAATGCTGAACAATTATTGGAAGTCTTTAGGGTGAGCCATAAAGTTTGGCCCATTAACTATTAATTAAACCTGGTCTGTAAAGTAGGGAAACCATCTTTCATAAAAGTGGGTAGCATTTCGAATGCGCCATTCTGGGTTATACAACATCAATAGGAATGTGAGGCCTTCGCTTTCAAGAACTGCTGGATTAATCAGACATGACTTTCTGAATTCATCCTCTCTGAGCCATTTTGTATTGCTGTTAAAATACTCAGCAGACAATGCAACTCCCTAGTTAATGTTTTAACAAATTAATGATCAAAATTCATCATTAAAACTAAGAAATCTCCCTTGAAGCCCCTGCACTAATAGACACTCGCTTAAGCCTGTGCGGCTCGGAATGTCTATAGCACGATCATGCTGTTGAAAGTATGGGACGAAAGACTAATGGCAACTGGACAAGTGGCTTTTTTGGCTCATTAGAAGTCTGTAAATCAACAATCTTGGAATCAGGTACATAAACTGACTTTGCAAACTTCAATAAGCCTTTTACGATTTAAGCAGTAAATGCGGTAAAAAGTTTGGCCCATTAATCCTGGTCCATACAGCGGATAAAGGTAGTATAGTGGGTAGCATTTCTAACACTTCATTCTGGATTCAAACGGCCAAAGCAAAAGCTCCTTGTGATGTCACTACATAACTGTGTTTAGAATGATTCATAACAAGAGACTCACCTGTATACAGGCAGAGGAAGATAGTTCTCCCCCTCAATACGGATGTCTGGGTACCGCTGGGACAAGGCCTGCATGTACTCCTCAAACACCCGTTTGTATCCTCAGGAGATACTGGAAAGAACAAAGCACAGCATAAACAAGAATCCAAGCAATTTGTGTAACATTGACGTGTTATCCAGCGGTTATGAACCATCTTTATTATGATGATGATCACATACCTGGAGACTTGCACAGATAAACTACATGACCCCTTGTCTGGCTTGAATATTCAAGAAATCGGTCATGATCATTTATTTCCCCCAGAGAAACATACCTGCTGTACATTATCCCAAGTCAATTGTTTGGACTCTACCATGTAACACACAACCCTGTCACAGAGATCCCACCACTGCCCCAGTGCATGCCTAACACAGGAGCCTCTGTCCCTGGACCCAGCATGTAATCACACCCACTTGTCTCTGGGGCATCAAACCATCTGTACATATCAACCTCTGACAAAAAGCAGTTTAGCAGACGCCCTTATCCAGAGCGACTTGCAATTAATACAGTCTTACAATCCAAGCAATTGTGGGTTAAGGGCCTTTCTCAGGGACCCAAATGTGGGAGGTGGGATCTAAACTCTGGACCTTTTGGTCTAAAGACCAGTCCCTTAACCACTAGGCCACCACAGTCCCAGTACAGCACAAATCTGCTGTACTCTCTAATCAGCTGAAATCTGATTTGGATTATGTTCTTTCATAATTTGGCCCTTACATTTACAGTATTTACATTTACAGTATTTAGCAGATGCCCTGATCCAGAGCGACTTCCAAACGTGCTTTAAGACATCAGTAACATAATCTATTCTTAATAATTAGGAATTTAAACAAGAATACAATTATGAAACTGTTATGGTTGTGGGTTTTTTTGGCCTGCATCCACTTGAACTGACTGCGCAGGAGAACATCAAGTTGTTTTACACAGTGTAAACGAACAACATTTACAGTAGCAAGGTCTGAACAATAATGCAAGTTGAGTAATGATGTACTATTGTTTATGATCTAATGCTCATGTCTAATTGTTTTTCTCTTTCATCTTTTTAGATAAATATGACAGAAAATCCAGAAAACATGTGCAATATGCAAAACAAATAAAAAAAACAGCTTCTATAGGATACAGAGGAAATTATTTAGTGTGACCTCGTCTTACATGTGAGCAATAGCAGCATCTGGCAGCTTTTTCCAAGCTTTACACTCTGGAGCTTGAGGTCTTTTCGGAAGGGTACCAGTCAAGAAACCCCTTTTTTCTGAAGTGGAACAGGGTGGAAAGGCTAAGACATATTAAGCGTATAAATTTGGAATAAAAACGAGTAAAAAAACACATTATGGAGTAATTAAACCATTACTAAAAGTCATTAAAGCATTGCTAAAACAAAATCTAATGGTGACCTAAGACTTTTGGCACAGTAGTGTAGATCAAAATAAGATCCAATAATAATCGCAAACAATCTGTCAATCAGTACTTTGCAAAAGCTTATTGGCTTCTGGGATCATGTGACTTGGAAAGGCTAAACATCACTGCATGACAATTGCAATAACAAACATACGTGGTTAAATCTGGCCTTCATTTCAAATGATTTAAAAAGAAAAGCATAATAAAATGTAAACAAACTGTAGTTTGTCACATAACTTTACAGAGCGTCTGTGCATGTCAGGGCCCTCAGGTTTGGCCCATAAGCCAATGAAAACCTAGTGTTGTTTATTCAATAATTTTGTCTCAGAGTTTCTCCCAGTTTGTTCCTGTCTAGTCCCCACTCCCTCCAGATACTCTGGTGCAGTGAAAACACAGTGGGACACTAAAAGGCAGTGGGACGTAAGCAGTGTTTATCAATCTACTTACGCTGAGTAGATCGTTTCATTGGTTGGTGCTGGACCAGTGGAAACACTCTTGCTGTTGCCTTGACCAAGGCCGGTCCAGATTGCTACACATTTGGAAATTGTATTTCCGAGTCTCTTCTGGCTCAAGACTTCTGTTATCCACTTTAATAACCCCCACACGCCACATGGCAGGAATAAAACCTGAACTGCTTCCACCATCAGGTGTGACAGGATGACACGTGGGGAGCACCTACGCCATCTTTCCTCCCCGCGTTCCTGTCAGCTCGCGCCGAGGTGCCGCCACCATATGATGGTAATTATCGGCTGACAGAAATATCCCGCATGCGCCAAGGTGGGAAGCACATGGGCCCCGTCGCAGCCCATCCTCATTAATCCAGCCTTTAAACTCTACCGAGGCTCATGCTGCTTCATCATTTAACCTTGCGCTTCCGGAAAAGGCTCGCACCTGAAACCCAGTAGATAAACGTGTCTTTTTGGTGCTGCGTGCAGGACGCTAATGGTTCTTCCATAGATTTCTACCCCCTCCTGCCTCAAAGGCTGAGCAGCTACAAAGGCGGACTGTTAAATGCTTATTATTTATTTTAAAACAAATTTGTTTTTAATCAAAGGTTATCTGAATGTGGAATGAGAAGACGCCATCAAACGCAGGTCCCTTGCATCCAAACGGTCGCCCTGGTGAGAAAGCAGATCTCTATGGGGCATTCTGTTTTGAGGTTCTAATGAAAACTCACAATGCACGGCAACACTGGGTTATCCTGCAAAACGGATTAATTCGCTGTATTACGCCATTTACTTTCTTTTATGTCTCGCACTCTCTGTTTGACCGGAGTGTAATGACTGAGAGAACAGCAGGCAGTTTTATGAGCGTGTCTGTTATCTGCATCACTATTTGGTTTCCGATGTGTGTGTGTCTGTGATTGGACAGGTGTGTATTAGTAATTTGGGAAATAGGTGCCATGGCATTTTCAAGCCCACCTAAACACAGAGCAGGTGGTGCACAAAGCTTTGTCGTGTTATTACTCGCGCAGCGGTGATGGCACACGCCGTAATGCTTTCAAATGGCACGTAATGGCAAAGCCACCCAGCCCTGGCAATGTATACAGCAAGAGAAGCCAGGAAACAGCAGACGGCTCACACACAAACACACACGCACACACACATGCAAGTAACTAAATCAAATGCAAGCATAGAGAAGCTGCAAACCATCAAACCTCAAATCTCCAACACAGCATCAATCCAGTTTGATCACAGGTTCCCATAGCAGCTAGAAATCTTACTGTATTTGTAGATTATTATAAACTGTTTAGCCACAGCAGTTTTTAGCCACCATTAGATTGATTGTTTTAGCAATTGGACCCAAAAATCTTAAACATCAAGTTCTTAACTGATCTTCATTCCAGTCTTTGGGAGCTTCAGTCCATCTAAGGTCTCCCTGGTATCACATGCAATAGGACATCAAACTTTGAATCTGTTTTTTAGCAGTTTCTTAGTACTGCATACCAATATTGTGTAGTTTTTTGGGTTGTTCTTTAATAAAGAGGCTGAGAAATAATTTACTCTTTACACTTTTAGTTAGATTTAGACTATAACAGCCTCTTGGCTGTGTTAACTTCTGGTTCTTTCCCTTTATCTATGCTGCTATAGTTAGTGCTGCCGGAGTTTTCATGCTGCACAAGGCATCAGTAATGGATAATAGACTCTGTATTCCTGACCCATCACTAACTACATTCTCTCTTTTCCCTCAGAGCTTATGTTCCGGTGCCAGTTCCAGCACCACACGCTTGGATGCTCTTTTGGCTCGGCGTCGCTCTGCTGGTCTCCATCAAAAGAACCCAGTCCCACCAGAGTGCAGGATTTCCCTCCATCGGTTGGAAATTAGGAGACGATGTGCCTCCAAGGACCTCCCACTGAGGACTAATTTTATAATATATTTGTTTTATAATTTAGTTTATTTCTTTTTTTTACTAATTTAAATGTAATTATTAATTTGTTATTTATTTAAATTATTTTAAGTATTTATTTAATTAACATCTAGGCCACCCATGGAGGTCGGGCCCCCTGTTGAGTCTTGGTCCTCCCGAGGTTTCTCCCTAACATTTTCAGGGATTTTTTCCTTTCCACTGTCGCTCTAGGCTTGCTCAATTTGGGATTGGCCTTTTAAGATCATATCATAATGGAAAGCTGCTTTGAGACAATGCACCATTGTAAAAATATATATACAATTGTTTTAATTGAATTATATATTGCCTTACAATCTATCAGTGGCCTAAAACTTTTGCACAATATTGTATAACACAGGTTTGCATCAGTATCAGCTTCCAGTCATTATTAACAGTAACAGACGAGGATGTGGGAGTCCCGGCAGTTCAGTAAAGCAGCTTCAGTGGTACATCCTCTTTTAAACTCTATTGATATGCCTGGTTTAACCCCGTCTGCTATCGTTATGACCCCTGCTGCAGACCATAATTACTGGAATTACCCTATAAAAGTTTGGGCCGCCAATTTTACACACTTGCATCCTGCCCTTCTCTCCAGCTCATTACATAACCACTGCTCTTAAAGACACAGCGACTTCCAGAAGCAATTTTCGGTGCAGATTTAACATCGAATGAAAGCAAACTGATTCAAAAGGTCAACATTTCAATAGCGGGATACATGAACAGGCAGGGTTAAACTATCTCACTACACTGGAATAGCTTTCACTAGTTTATACCAACGTGGCCAAAGACTAATGGCATCCTAGTTTGAGGTACTATACATTAAATTTATTATAACTTTGTGACATTAGCAGGTTTACTTATTTATTCTCAGCCCACACATCCCAAATCTCTGAGCAGCATAGCTAGGATAGTCATAAAGATTTGAAAAAAAAAGTGTACCACATTCTTTGTGAACTTGTCTTGTGTTTGGCTCCTTGCTGCTCTTAGACTTCTTTGGATTAGATATTATATTGCTTTAACAATTAATTAATTGCGATTGACCATATATAGTTATTTATTACATAGAAAACATTGAATATTTAGTGTGATGTCACACTAAAGTCTTTAGTATTTATATAGTGAGCATAGGGTGGCAGTGGCAAAAAGAAGCTCCCTAAATGTTATTGGGCAGAAACCTTGAGAAACCCAAGATTCAAAAAGGGACAGTAATTACCTTGGGTGCTTGAGCAAAATGGCAGCATGTGGCAGCTTCTTTGGGAGAGTCTGAAAAAGCTTGATCAAGTAGGGGCATTTTGGAAGTGTAACTGCCAAGAAAACAATTGTCAGAAGGGCAACAAGTGTGAGCAAATGTTAAAGCTCACAAAATTGAAATAAAGATCGGTAGAAAATTGTTTTGGTCTAATCGTCAGCAATATGTTCTATAGGGTCATTATACCACTGCTAAAACAAAATCGAATGGTGGCCTAAGACTTTTGCACGCTACTGTAATTCATGCGTAAAGGTGGTAGGGTAACTACCTTTGCCCCGGAGCGTTCGGCCGTCCTCGCCGGTCGCCATTACAGAGCTATCTGTGAGGCGGCTTATGTCCAGTGTCCAATTTATGACCTGATTCCGAACACCTGCTTCTCCTGCTATTTAGGTGTGGGTTTTAGCACTGTTCGGGGCCAGGTCGTCTTCATTCGGTACGTGCATCCTTACGCGCACCTTTAGGGATAGTGGGTTACGTCTGGGGGCTTTTAATGTCGATGGACGCGTACTGGGGGATTAAGTATTTTTAGGGGCACTTTGAGGGTCTCCCGTCCCGTACTCGTACGCTAAAAGCCCCACTACCCACTATCATCAAAGTTGTGCGTACCAAATGAAGACGACCTGGCACTGAACAGCGCTAAAACCCACGCCTAAATAGCAGGAGAAGCAGCTGTTCGAAATCAGGTCGTACATTGGACACTGGATATAAGCCGCCTCACCGATAGCTCTGTAATGGCGACCGGCGAGGACGGCCGAATGCACCGGTGCAAAAGGTAGGAACCCTAACAAAGGGAAGGAAACAAATCACAACCCGGGAGGCTGTTCACCGCCATGGACTTGATAACCCTGATAGTTACCATGTCCTTACCTGTTACATAAATAATATAAAGAACAAGACGTTTTTGCAGATGCTCTTTGCCTTGCCTGTACTAGTTTTAAGGCATTTTGGAAAACAAACTGCACAGGGGGTGACCAATCCATCATAGGGCACACACACAATAAGGGCCACTTTTGAGACACCAATTAACAGCATGTCTTTGGACTGTGGGAGAAAATCAGAGTACTCGGAGTATACCCACACAGACACGGGGAAGACATGCAGACTCTACACAGAAAGGACCCAGGCCGCTCCACCCTGAGATTGAACCCAGGACCTTCTTGCTGTGAGATGGTGGTGCTACCAGTCGAGCCTCCACGTTGCCCACATGCATACATGCTTACACATAGATAAGGGTTTTTTACACAAACTCTTTCAGTGAAAAATGGTAAAACTTAAAACACTTATTGTTGTTAGTAAGTAGTAAGTATTGTAAGTAAGGGTCCGTGTGCAGGCTCCTTGTCAACCTGGCTGTTCTTGTATTATTTCCTGCTGGGTGGAGGTAATTTATTGTGACTTTCTACATTTCTGGCAGCGCATGGTCCTGCAAGCGCTTAAATCACAAGGACACAATTAGCAATTAAGATATGGAAAGAGACGCTGATGTACGAAAGGCCGTGCCAAAAATCGGAGAAAACGAGACGATCAGACATGTATCCAAATTTTTACAATGGCTTCTTTTTATTATCGGGAGCCATCTCGGCAGGGGGTGATAGACACACACACACACACACACACACACACGCACGTGCGCGTGCACACACATCTCGCAGTTGGATGGCGAATACGATCAGCCACCTGCACGGCTGATTGTACAAAAAAGGGAAAAAAGTCTGGCGGTATAAGAAATGTACGCGCTTTCCCTCTTGTAGTTAATCAGCCAAAATGGTTTCCGAAGTTAGTTTTGTGCTTCATTTGCTGTCTTGGCTCTTTTTGCCAACAAGTAACTCTAACTTATGGTTACAGTTTTAGCATCATCATACTCTTGCTTTAGACTTTGCTGAAGTGTTGGGTAATCTTAAATATATTTACTTTACTTCGAGAGCATGGCTGTGTTTGAATTTGTTCGTTTAGTCACTGTAACACTTTACACTTTTTAGTAATCTTTCATGTTTAACCTTAATTACGATATGAATTCATATAATGCATATGATGACGCATAAAATATTACATTAGAATATAAAAGTTAATTAATAAATGAACATATTAGTAAAGCGCCACCTCACTCACTTTAACCAAATCGTGTTGGATTAGTGGCAAAAGAGCGCTGGTTATTTAGGAATTTTACCTCAAAATGAAACTGTATTTTTGTTATACCTAATGGAACCAAGCCTATATTGTTAGTCCCAGAAAAAAGATGTCCTAAATATCTTTGCAGTTTCTCATAGAAAACGATAGATAGACAAATGAGACTGGGATAAGTCTCCCATTTCTCAAATGTGTCTCCTGAGATCTCAGTACAGTCTCTGTGCCCAGATTTGCATCCAAAGATTATTTTTCACTATTTAAGATTATTTTATTCACCTTAATAATTCAAAAACAGTCGATTCCGGTTGATAGGACCATCAGTTAATGGAACCAGCCGCTTATTCGGACCAAATTTTAAAGTACCGGAACAAGTCCTATTAAATACGTGTAATGTTATTCGCTTATTTGGACCAAAATTCCGCTTAATCGGACCAAAGAAGTGTACAGTATGTAATATCAGTGAAGAAACTCTTCGTCTCTGGCATCACTACCAGAAAAATCCAGAGTTTCTTCCCAGCCCTCTACTGCCACCGACAGGTCTTTGCCTAACATTTCAAATTTACTCCAAAAAAAAAGCCGCCACTTAGCCGGTTACTAGGACCAAAACGATCGCGTCCTGATGTGGTCCCATTAACCGAAATCGACTGTATATGGATTTACATTCATTAAATTTCTGTAAACCAGTAATTTTGTAGGATCCATGATCAAATAAGTCATTTTTCACTGCGAGCCTGATTTTTACTATCCAAAATTCTTTCTCTTCTGGTGTTTGTGTTAATGGAACTGAATGTGTTTGAGTGGCACACAGATTTCCTCCTTAACTCATTATCGATTGTAGCTTTCTCTTGTTTTGCTGAGTACTTCCTGACCATCTCTAATTTAAAAAAATGTAACTTGAAATGGCTTAAATGAAAAAAAAAGATCTCCCAGACTCTAATACGCATCTCGTATGTGTCTAAAACCAAATTCTCTGCTTTGGCTTTAACTGCAAAAAAGTATCTTGTATCATTTTTGTCTAATCCTATTTCACCTAAACAATCTTGAAAGTTAATCTTTAAATGAAACTTATATACTAAAGTCAATGGCAGTTTAGTGCAATCAATTAACATAGTCTAGCCTTTGGACTGTAGGAGGAAACAGGAGTACCCTGAGAAAACCCACACAGACACAGGGAGGACATGCAGACTCCGTACAGAAAGGACATGGACCCTGGGATTGAACCTGGGACTTTCTTGCTGTGAGGTAGCAGTGCTACCCACCAATTGACCATGCCGCTCAAGAGTATCTTCTGAGTACTAAAATGATCTGGGGTATATTATGTGGTGTTAGTATATTTCTCTGTGCTTATTTATCTTTTAATCCAGCACTGAACTTTACTAATTTTACTAAGTTTACTAATTTACATACAGCTCCAAATACCTCACCATCGAATTTGGTGTAAGGGGGTAAATTAATGATTTAATCATACTTTGGCTTTGCAAATACTTTAGTTTAAAGATATGTGCAGTTCTTCTGTTCATGCATATACTGTATCACACACACACACACACACGCACACACACACACACACACACACACACACAAGCACACACGGTGAAAGCTGAGGGCCATGTTGGAGAAAGGAAGTGGGCAACATCTGCACTCTCCGCGGTTGATAGGGTGATTGCCAGTTTGGATTGTGATCACAAGCACGGGGAGACGCCGGGGTTTGGGCTCTACCTCTTGGCCTCCTTTAGCCTGCACACACACACACACACACACACACACACACACACACACACACAAACACACACACCACCTGTTAGTTCATCTGCAGAAGCTAAAAAGGATGCCCTGGCTCTCTGAAGTTTCTCTCTTCCCCTTCCTGCATCCATCACCCTCGGCATGGACCTTTATCATCATCCTCATCAACCGACTCTCTATCTGCTGTTTGCTTGGACTCTCTCACTTTCTCTTTGATGTTTGCAGAGTATCGGAGTCTCAGACTCTGGCCCATTTAGCAGCGCTGGCTATCCCACGTGACACTGTTCTGGCACTTGTACGTGTCACTCACACACACACACACACACACACACACACACCCACACACACACACACACTCGTTTGTCTCACTATCCTGGTGGGGACATCCCAGTGACTTAATGATTCCAGTACATAATTACTGCTACACCAGTAACCCTAAGCTTCACTACAGTAACCTAATTGAACTGCTTTGGTTTTTAAAAAGTATTTCACCAAAAAATGCAGTTTTCAATGTTGGGACACTGAATTCATTAATAATTATTATATATTATAATCAATTATTACTAACTTTAACCACATTAACCTAAAGCATACCATTTCACTTAGGGGTGTACTCACTTTTGTTTACATTATGTGTAGCTATTAATGTCTGTGTGTTGTTATTTTGAGGACACAACAAATGTACACTGTTAGACTGAATACTTTACATTGTATTACAGTGTCATATCATCAGTGTAATGCCGTAAAAATCTATAATAAAATAGTTACAAAAATGTGAGGGGTGTACTCACTTTTGTAAGATACTATAGAGTTGGTCTTTTTTTGTTTACAATAATTGTTATTGTTATGATATAAATAATAAATATATGAAAAAAATTGCAGTTATCTGATTATTCATGTTGTCATGTCATACGCTGTTCTAGAAATCATATTAAGACCTTAATTTTAAGATGGATTTTACCTCAGTAGTCTGATTTCTCATAGTGCATATACCAGTTACTTGATTTAAAAAAAAAAAAAAATTTGTAAGTGTTCAGACCTAACCTACATGGTTTCCAGGTCTGCTTATTTGAAAGACTATATTTGGGCTCGTTTTCATTGACTGTGGTGTTTTGTTTCTGTGGGATCTGGCAACACCGTAGTTAAGCGTGCTACAGAGTCAAATTCAGCAAAACAGCTGTCGATCACTTTATATATTACAGAATATCGTTGAATAAATGAATCGTTATTTACTATTTAATTCTGAATTTTACGTCACATCTTTATGTGAGATTAACCGGCCCGGAGTTACATCAACACGGAGGTTAATCAAGTGCATGTAATCTCTTTAATGATTACTGACACATTGCTAACATGCGCATTGCTAACTGCTTTCGTTTAAACATCACAGCCTACCTGAGTATTGATGCTGACCATGTGCCTCCATTTTCAACCACAGTATACAATCTTCTACCTGCCATATCACGGATATTTCAAACTGGATTATCTCAAACTGGTTTGTGTACATGAGTGAGTTTACTGTACTTAAATAGAGAAGCTTTGGAATCTGGTGGAACAGGAGAATCCCTTGATGGATGTGTAGGTATGAAATCTGCAGCAACCCTGTCATGCTATCAAGTCAACAATGTTTCTGGCATCTTACTGAATCCATGCCATGAAAAATTAAGGCTGTTGTAAAGACCAAAGGTGGTCCTAGTAAGGTGTTCCTAGTGCAACATTTCCAATCTTTTAGATACTTGTCTTCTGACCAGAAGGTTGGCGATTCAAGTTGCTGAACTGCTGAGACTATGAGCAACACCTTTAATCTTCAATTGCGCGGACTGGACAATATTCTAGTAAGTTAATCAGGATATGTCCTAAATGTAAGATTTATAAATGTCTGAGTATTTAAATGCTGTTAGGCTGATTAGTTGCCCATAAGTGGACATCCCAGTTTGTCCATGGACATATTGTTCATCTTGTGAGTCACATTTCTTTAGGAATGGCCGCTTATTATTTAAATTCAAATCAATAAAACTGTACTTTGTTATCATTGTGCTGCTGTGTTATTACAAATAAACCTATAAATAGATGCACTAAGGAGATTGGTGGTGTGTATGTCATGGAACTACAGGGAATTGGAAGGCATGTTGTTGTTATAGTGAACCAGTGTGATGGTCATCTAAAGTCCATGTTGCACAGTCTCGCTGTAGGAGCTCTGGGCTTTTGAACAAACAAATGTATAAAGTTGATGTGTAGTCGAGTGATGTGTGAGGTCTTTGTGCTCGCTCTCTTTTCTGGTCGGAGCCTCTGCCTCATCTCCCGACTGTTGCCATTGATTTTATTTTTTCTCCCTTTTAATGGACTAAATAAATTCTTCAAAGTGTTCATGCACCCGAAGCGAGTGTCAGATCGCTGCATTTCAAAGTGGTGCGGTGTGTTTTTAAAATGTGGAGCTCGGCGGGAGACGGGGAAGACAAAGCTAACATCTGAACGCAACGACTTCAGCCAAGGTGGAGAGAGAGAGGAAAAAAACTTCATATAGGTACAAGGTCTTATTTGACTTTAAGTGAATCAATACTTCCCCTGAGCTCCTAAGTCCATCTTTGTAGAGCCGAGCGAGGGAAGGATTTTCAGCTGTCCTTCATCGTTCTGCTGGAAGAAGAAGAAAAGGTTTCGGGTCTGCACAGTCTGGGGTACAAAGGCAAACACTGCATGTCTTAGATATTTACAGAAACATTTATTTGACATGTGACCCTTTTTCTGTTCGTGGTCCAGTGGTCATATCTTTAGATGATGTTGCAATGAAGATGTAGATTTAATTTCGAAGAAACACCACACTTGTGGAAACTCAACCTTTGAGATTCTTTTCACGGAGGATGCAAAGGTGAGAGTAAAAAATATATGACTACCGTATTGCTTATTATTTATGGGCAGGAGTCGTTGTTTCTACGGCTTTGGATTTCAATCAGAAGGTCATGAAGTACATATAGATGATGCAATCTCAGTAGATTAGATATTCCATACTTAATTGTTTAAAGATTACCAGCTTCCCCACTAATGCAGAAATTTGTTCATTTAACTTTAATTGCTCAGTTTATTTGTAAGGGTAGTGGCAACATTATAGAAATGTACAAGCTGGGGGCTGGGGGGGGGTAACCTGAGTGATGTTACCAAGCAGGAAATGAATTGAGGCTGAATTTGATTTTGACATGAGCCCTTCAAATCCATACTTTAATCCGGGTCACGGCACCACTTTTAAATGTTCAGATATTCAATATAATTATTGGGATTTTCCAGAAGATAAATACAAAACACCCTAAATCCTTTGTGCTGATTATCTTGTAATGTGAAGTGTACTTAAGAAGACCAGACCTGTAAAGATGCTTAGCCAATGGTATTAGTGTTAACAAATTAAAAGAAATTGCTAATATCAGATTGCTTTTTATTTATAGACAGGAGTTGTTCAGTTTTTAAGGCTCTGAATTTGTAATCAGAAGATCATTAAGTACATCCACAACAACAAGTTGATACAATCCAAGTAGATGAGGGAGTTCCATAGACAGCTGTGCAAGATTAACAACTTCCCCAATGATACAAGAGTTTGATCGTATCTCCACTATTAGATATTTGAACACAGTTTTTCATATTTAATAGCTCAAATGATTTGTAATGGTAATGGCAAAATTATATAAATGAAAATTGGGCTGAGGGGATTATTTTAGTCATGTTACCAAGCTAAAAGAAAACAAGAAACTCAAAGATGATAAACTGAACTGAACAAAAAGACTGTAATCCGGGTCACGGCACCACTTAGGACTCAATTATGTTAGACTGTCACACACACGGACTGCTCAAGCAACCACACCCAGCCTGCCACACGTTCTGTATCACCTTCCTTCTGATTGCACACACATGGTTTCATTAGTTCACTCCCATATATTCACTTCCAGTACCTCTTTTTGTTGCTACTCTTGTTGCTCATACCTCGCTTCGAAGCGCAATTTCCCATACAAGCTAAAGGAAACTCATAGATGCTGAACTGAACTGCACAAAATGACTGTAATCCGGGTCACGGCACCATTTAGGGCTCAATTATGCTAGACTGCAAAATTCGTATATTTAAATATTGGGTTTGTATAGAAAAAAAATACAAAAATTTTAAAATTATTTTAGCTGGATTTCTAGTAATGCGAAGGGTACTAAGAAAACCGGACCTGTGAAGATGCAAAGAATGTAAAGCAGCTACGTCACTTTCAAAAGTTTCTTCCATGTACATAAGCGAAACTGTCAAGTTTCAGAAAACTATTTTTAGAAAAGACATTTAGAAACAATTTTAAATCTCCAACGCAACCCCTCAACACCATCTCGTTAACAAAGCATGACAACAAAAGCAGATCTTACACATGCCATTCCTTAAAACGACGCTCGCTCAAAGCACACGGCCCCAGGTTGTCTCATCCACACCAGACGCTCACGTTGACCTGCCTCCACATGCTCTAAGAGCAAACATCTGTCTGCTCTATATGTTAGCATGAAGCTATATTTAGCCTACGTGCTGCATCCTCTCAGCTCAATTAGGATGCCTTTTCTTCTCTGCGCCTCGGCTGTTCTCCTGGCTTCCCTGAGTGTTTGAAAGTGTGAAGAGAAGAATGACAGGGGTGAGCTTTACTTCTCAGTTTGGCAGGTCTGCTCCTGTGTCTCTTCACACCTCTGTCGTTGCCCATGTGGGGGCGTGCTGTGGTTGACTTACCCAGGTGCAAAGCTACAAGATTCCTCCAAGGTGTTTTAAAGAAAAGTGGGTCATTTTTGCTTAACGATTAGCACTCAGGTGCGATAAAATAACGCGGTCGTAGTTCAGATGATCCCTGTTTGCCTGGTTGGCCTTTGCATGCAGGCTGTGTCTGAGGGATCATCCTGTGGTGCTGCAAGAGCATCCTGTGGCAGCCCTGAAATGAAATGTTGTCCAAATAAGGAGGAACGCCAATCATCCTTGGAGTGATCTTTGGGGGTGTCTCACACACACGGACTGCTCAAGCGACCACACCCAGCCTGCCACACTTTCTGTATCACCTTCCTTCTGATTGTACACACCTGGTTTCCATTATTTCACTCCCATATATTCACTCCCTGTTCGTCAGTTTGGTGCTACTCTTGTTGCTCATACCTCGCTTTGAAGCGCTCTTTCTCATAAGTCAGCTTGACTGTTTATCGCTTCACCTACTGTGTTTCTGACCTGCTTTTCCGTCCATCCGACTACGCCTTCGTCTCATCCTTTGGTCTTTACACTTGCCTTCTAGTTAGTCTTTACTGTATATGATCCTGGACTGTTTTCTGACGGCCGATTCTGCCTGAAGTTAGAATAAACGCCTGTGTTCCTGTAATTCTGCATTTGCCATTTTCTCCGCAGGCGTTGCAGGGGGTCAATAGTTCTGCAGCTCCTCAAATGGTACACAATCAGTTTTACTGTGGATCGGTGGAGTCCAAACTTTTTAGAGACAGCTTTTTAACCTTGAGCCTAGAACCTAGATCCTGATGAGCTTCAACGACTCTATGAGGTCCTCAGAAAGCTTGTTTTTTGGGTCTCTCTATTTCTCTCTCTATATCTAACGAACAAATTTAAGGTTTTATATAATGACAGATTCATAGCCCATATTTAAAGGTTTAGCCCTTTTTGGTCAGGAATAATGCTAATTTTGACAGCTAATTTTGATGTAGTTTTAGTCTTTATCTTGTGATTAAAATGTCATTTAGTTTTAGTCATAATTTAGTTATCTGAATTGTTTTTAGTTTTAGTCTAGTTTTAG
>JAVSBV010000017.1:1741754-1751825 GCA_033117975.1 Parotocinclus spilosoma | reverse complement strand
GGTGGGTAGCACTGCTGCCTCACAGCAAGAAGGTCCCAGGTTCAATCCCAGGGTGGAGCAGCCTGGGTCCTTTCTGTGTGGAGTCTGCATGTCCCGTGTCTGCGTGGGTTTACTCCAGGTACTCCGGTTTCCTCCTACAGTCCAAAGACATGTGTATTAGGTTAATTGGTGTCTCTAAAGTGGCCCTTAGTGTGTGACGGTGTGTGTGCCCTACGATGGATTGGTGCCCCATCTAGGGTTCCTGCCCTTGTGCCCAGAGTTGCCGGATGGGCACCGGTTGGCCTGTGACCCCGTGTGGATTAAGTGGAAGAGAATGGATGAATGGTTGCAAAGTCGTCTGCTTTTGGTTTGTTGCCGTAGAAGCTGAGCTATGGGATTGTTTCCCAATGTCTGGAAGCAACAGGATGATTTCCTCTCCAGGACTCTCCAGGACCTTTTTCTGCCTGAGGTTCCACAAATCCAGAAGGCTACATTCACACAGTAGGTTAAAGGGTTCCAAGTCCAGTCGTTTTCATCAAATGTGATCAAGACGATTCTGAGAGCCTGTGACTGACAGAAGCCCTTAAATTTGTATTAGAATTTTTTTAGGGGTTCAGCGTAATATCTTTTCACAGGTTTCAAATCCCACCGCAGCGCCCCTGTATGTGAAACAGATGTGTTATCTTTAGGGCGGTGTGACAACAAACTGATTCTGATATTTTCAGTTCTGACACTTTCATATGTTTAATTGAAATCCGATGCAGCAATGCCGGCTCAGAATTCTTCGTCATTCATCATAAATGCATGCTGAGGAGAAGGTGAAATGAACGACTGCAGTGAAATACTGAAACAAATGGGGCTCTAAACAAAAAACGGGGACCCAAATCTAACACTGTGTAGAGATCAAGTTATGGGTAATGCAATTTGGGGACTTTTCCAAATATCGGGTGATTCTTGTTCAATCAGTAGGCTTGTAAAAACTCCTCGAAAAACTTCCAGAACCTCAAAATCACAGCTAGCATGTCAGAAAATCATTCTGAACAACGTCCGCCCTTTGTTACATGGCCGTTTGTAACATACACCTCAGGTTGATCCGAGTTCCCCAATGGCCGTTGCTTGGCTCAAACCATCAACCTTATTTCGGCCAGTTCTGTAAGTCCTGAGGTCTTCCAGTGCTTTACCAGTCTGGACAAGTAACCAGAGGACAAGCACCATCCATTATTGACAAGGTTTCGTTTCTAAATTGCCACTATGTTTGCTCTTATGACATCATAATGGGTCCAGTATGTCAAGGGTGTAACTATAAGTCATTAGACCGATTCCTGTGGGTATCTGATTTTTCCCTGCCTCTGTCGACTTTGCAGTGGAATGTCTTCTACGAACCGACACCACCTCTAAATCTACTAAACGCATTTTGGCCTGTCACAACAAATTACTCCGGCATGGAGAGAACGAGGAGCCTGGTCTGTGTCAAAGCACACAGATTAAAGCCTAAAAGAGAAAGAGCAGACACTCGAGCGCAGGAGAGCAGCTTCCAGTGTAAGCAAAAATTATGGTTTTGTGTAGTTAATACAGCGTCTCTGCTTTCACCACAGTCAGATTCTGATCTCATAGTATAGCATTGTTTCATGTTTTGGAGGTCGTTTTAAACAGCACCTCTGTGTGGTAGCTCGGGGACTGTTTTGGAGTCAGCACAGGGTATTCGGTGAGTATATTCCCACACTATAATGATGAGGAGAAGTCTGATTAATAGCTCTGTCTCAGCCTGGGCAGCTCGGCACTTTTTCCTGCAAAATAGCCATTTCCCACCACGACGCGAGTCTTCGAATTACAGTACTTCTTCATCTTGTTAAAGGAAGACGTCACTGTCGGAGCTCAGGAACATTAATAAAAGGCAGCACCTTTGACAGGCTAACGTGAGCCTGCATTCTCAAGCGAGGCCATGGCGTGAATTACAAACATCGCACGGGCTTTTATGAATCGCACCTTGCCTGTTTGTCAATGGAAATCGCTTATGCTCTTTGCCTATTTATTTCAACTGTGGAGAAAATGATTGCCAAACGAGCAGTCTTTGACAGGCACTGACGACAAGGCAGTCGTTTCCGTAGAGTGAATCATGGCATAAACACCCCCCAGGGGAGCCTTTCAGGATCAGCCTGAGCGAAGAAGAACCGAGGAGTCGCAGGGCTGCACCGGCAAATTCATTTCCATTTTTTCTTCATTCCCCCCTCTTTTTTTTGGGCTTCAAGTAAAACCTGGCTCCACCACATCGTCTCCTGAGGACGCTTAAGCAGCACAGGGATTGCAGACCTCCTGAACATCAGGTTACAAAGTGATTTGTTTCACAGAATCCGAGGAAACAGTTTGGAAAGTGTTTGCTGCCTGGGAAAATTGTTGCCGATCTGTCAACGCTGGGAATCAGAATTATCCCCCCGGTCTGTGACGTCTACGTAGGTCCAGTTGGGACTCCTCGACATAACCACACTTATTAATTGTAACAGTGTTGGTCAGATTAGCCCAGCTTTAGCTACAGGCATAACTTGCTAAGAGCAACATAAAAAAAATTGTACCCAAGTATTTGTCAATGCAATTACTGGGATACTGGTCCCTCCTGTATACAATGTCTCCCAGCTATCAGCTACAAGTTCTGTTTAGTTCTGGGCTGGACAAGGCTCGGTGTGACCTGAAAAACACCTTTACCTAGCTGCCATTCTCACCTTTGAAGTACAAGGAACAAGGTTCTTATCAGGAATTCATTGGAAGGCCCACATGACCCCAATTTGAATAATGTTTTCATTTGTCAGTGTTAGAGCTGTCATATCTGAGCCTTCATATGAATAATCTTCTCT
This sequence comes from Parotocinclus spilosoma, assembly GCA_033117975.1. Taxonomy (NCBI): domain Eukaryota; kingdom Metazoa; phylum Chordata; class Actinopteri; order Siluriformes; family Loricariidae; genus Parotocinclus; species Parotocinclus spilosoma. The sequence continues at coordinate 1,748,997 of JAVSBV010000017.1, read as the reverse complement.
GTTTAGTCAAAATAACTGAACCGATACATTTCAGGCATTTAGCAGATGCTGACAGTCTTACAATCCAAGCAGTTGTGGGTTATGGGTCTTGGTCAAGGACCCAACTGCAGAGGTGGGATTTGAATCCTGGACCTTCTGGTCCATAGTCCAGTACCTTAACCACTAGGCTACAACAGTCCACCAATATACTATATACAGGTAACTGCGGCAAAAAGCCCCTTTGGATAACGTCAGCATGAGCAGACTGAATGGTTTGGTCTGTGCTGAGTTACTTAAAAGCACTAAAAGGATAAACCAGAGGTGTTGTCACTCGTGGAAACAATTTTGGGCGAGTTACAGATTAGTTCCTATTTAGGAATTAGTTTCTATTTGTGGTGGTAAGAGGAAGAGGGAAACAAGCAGAGAAACCAAACCTGCATCTTTGCAATGCAGCAACTCCACAGTTCTCAGTTCCCTGGCTCCCTTTTTACAATTATTGCATTGTAAATACAATGGGAAATATGTTTGTGCCCTGCATTCTCCTTGGATAGGTGCCACCCTGACAAATGCTGAGTTACAACCTTTTGTTGTTTGTTTTTTGTTGTCCTTTTTATCTGGGCTTGGGCCTGGCGACACTAGTTACGTGCACTAATGCGGAATATTTCTCCAGCTTCTTTGACTCAATCTGAATATATATTAGCTTCCATATGAACCCTAACATATTGAAAACGCTTAGAATTTCGCCAGGCCAAACGAATCACTAAAAACATCTGAATAAATCTTCATACCGAACCAAATAATGAATGAGCCCAATCTCCCTATTTGACGCCTCAACTGCAACTGCATTGGATGCCACTAATAAAAGATGAATTGCCCACACCGTGGTAACAGTATAATAATTAGGATGTGACTGAAAATACCTGATTTTTGCTGGAAATCCAGGACCCATGAGCTCTTATTTAACAAATCCAGCATTCATATTTACAAGCGTCTTATTTACATGAGCACTTTCCGGATTATTTTAGCATGCCTAAAAGCGATATGCGCTGAGAGAAAACTGACCCAGGATCAGGTGGCAACCCGTCCTCTGTTCCTGTTTACCCTCCTGGTCTGTGCGTGGCCAAACTGCATCACTAGCGTTTGAGATTAATAATTTAGCGCTTTCATATTAGTTCGCACCTTTAGCCAAGTTGGCACTGAATTATGCATTAGGATAATATAAAATAAGCAAAGCATTTGTCACATTTATATGAGATGAAATATACTGTGCCCAGCCGGGGTTTGAATCAAAGTTGCCCAAGGACCCTCGAAGCCATGCGCTAGGATGAATATTGATTAATATTTAGAAAGGTCAGAAAAACGCTGGTTTTGGACCAGATTGTGCCAGTGTTAATGGTTAGCATGTGGCGGCCAGAGCTGATCCTAGGTCAGTGTTTCCAATTTGTAATGCTTTGTGAATATAGGCCTTCCACTAGACACTTCCCTGAGTCTCAACGGACATTCTGGGCTTTTTCGCAGGTGATTTTTGCTTCTTGCTTATATTTGAGCTCAGTCATGAGTGACCGAGTAAACAAGCCCAACAGAGGTTTGGATTTTGTGTATTATTTTAAGCCATAATGAAAGGTTGTGAAAAAAAAGGCAGACTTTGTGTATGTATCCGATACATTCTCCCCACCAAAAATTGTATTTTCCATGCCCAAATTGAGCCCAGAAGCGACACCGGGAGCCCACCTCCCATTGGCAGTTGCCTAAGACAAGCAGCGCGAAATGGATCAAGAAAACATACAATTATCTTGCAAAACTGGAACAGTTTTTTTTATTAAATTAACCTTATTAGTGCATTATGGTAAGCAAATGCCAAAAAGGGGGCCTGCTCATTTGCATTAAGATAGATTTTTCAGGTTGGCTGCACGATTTAATTAAAGAAAAGATTAAGAATCATTAGAGGAGCCGGCGTACCTTGCCTGGGAGAGCTCTCCACAGGCTCAGGTTAATACACACACAGATGGTGATTCTGTAACTGTTGAATGGCTAGAGCAGAATGAGAATGATCCCATTAGTTACCAAGGGAAGAAGAAGAAAAAAAGAACCAGAGGGTTGCTTGGTGTACACTCCGTTTCTCGCACGAAACGACAAGGTGCTCGTGTGGTTGTTTAACGGGCACAAACGTTCAATTTAGCTCATGCACCAAAGCGCTAGGCTCATTGTGGGGTCAGGACCGAGCAAGAATGACTTCTGTATAGAAGGGGAACGTAAGAGCTGTAGAGCTGCTCGTCGAAAACTTTGGTATGGTGAATCATAGAGTATTTCTTAGCTTAGACATTTTTCTGTGTAAAAAGATGAAAGGGGACAAGGGGACACATTGAGTCCGATTTTTTAATTGTACTTGATGTTGTTTGTGATGTTGAGTGCCTTTTTGGAAGACATTTCACATCTAATGCAAAAGGTTTCTTCAGTTCTAGAAGATGATATTGAGTCCCGGGTATTTAACCAGTGGAGTTGTCACCTTGGATCACAGGGGCCAAGATGTGACCCATTTTCCAGCCACTCTGGCCCACTCTGGTCTTACCCATCCTGCTGCCAGATGGTCATCTTATTGCCCTGTTGGTGCCAGTTTGTTTGAGCCTGATCCACTCACTGGCTCACCTGGCAGTCAGAGAGTAACTTGACGACTTGCTGAAGGAACTATCCCTGGACTCCCATCCCTTTGCACAGCCTAGTGGTTCATCAGGTTGGAAGGTCTTCAGCAAGAAGCACAAGCAAGATCCACTTCTGTTATGTTTCATTTAGTTTAAAAGTTCTTTAGACTTCAGAATTCAAATTATGATAATACTTTAAAGTTACGATCCATTCACCACCACTCTCGATTCTTGCCTGGTATCATCCAGAGAAGAATTAGTTCCTCATTTGAATCTGGAACAGGCTAAGGGTTCTTCCCCGTGCTTCAGGGAGTTTCTTTAGAGAAGGGTCTTGCTGAAGGGGCACAGTGTAAATATCTTTTAGTTAGTGCTCTAAAACTGGATTTATGCCTCTCACAAAAAAGGGGCAAGGAGTTACCTAAAAGTAACTGCTACTAAAAGGAGTAACACCTTTTGAGCAGTTTCCTCTCATCATTTGCCATGATATGGTTTTAAAATATTTTGACATGAAACCAAAGAGAAACAGAATGTCAAAAAATGTTGAGAGGTGCTGGGAAACAAGTCCATCCAGCTCTGCTTGAGGGTTTGTGAAATTATCTATGCAAATCGCTCAGGGAGGGATTTGGTAAAAACATGTGAGAGCAAAAGAGAAAGCGAGAGAGACAGAGACAGAGAGAGAGAGAGAGAGAGAGAAACGGCACATCCCAGCATTAATCCTGCTCTGGCCGAGAAGAGAGCAGTAACTCAGGCATAAAGGAGGCAGTCATGTGTGTCTCAGCGAGTATTACCGCCGGCACCTGCCACCAAAAGCAGCGCACACACAAATGAGCGTGGAATAAGGCTGATGCCGGAGCGGGGAGTCAGCATCCCTCTCTCACTGCTCCCTCGCGCCCTAATCAGAGCGCATTGAGGCGACGGCAGGTGCTTGGCAGGTGCAGGCAGACAGATGTGTGCGGCTGGCAGGCTCTGCATCGTACAGGTGTGAAAGGCAGCCTACACCCTAATTACGCCTCTAAATGCTTTAATTTCTGTGTTTCAATATTGATTGCTACCTTTCTGCTCCTCTCTCCCCGAGGAATAGGCGGCACCCGGGGCCGCTATTTACCCCAGATTGGCATCGGCGTTTTACAAAGCGTATTTTTATGCCCCTTCTTTTCTTTTCTTTCTTTGCAGAGATAATGTTTGGTTGCTTTTCCTGCACCGGAGACTCTTTAGAGCGACGCGGCGAGAGAGGAAACATCGAGAGAACAGGCAGAGCTTGAATGCATCTGAGTGCTCCTGTATTTTGATCATTCACCAGCGGCGCGGCAATCAGCCTGTTAGAGAGCTTTTGTATGGATGCAGATGGAGCTTTGTCTGGTCAGGAATAGGGAGGGCGCCTGTTTGTGTGTGTTCCTCTTTTAAACATCCGGGAGAAGATGCACCACTCGGTCGGCGTACCTGCTTTGTCTGGTCGCTCTCGAATTGGAAGTGAGCGTATGGGGCTGTTTCATCTCTTCTGCTTTTAGGATCGATTCGAAACGGTGATGCCTTTAACATCCCTTGCCCCGTGCTGTTGTCTGCATTGCATTGCAACAGCTGGTTCTCTTGTGTGGCCTGATATTCGACACATTGTGGAAGGTCTACATGACGAATCAGGGCCTTGTGCAGGTCACCGAATGAGGGCTTAACCTGAGCTGGTGAGGGAGTCCCCCTCCATATGGCATCTCTCCTTCTGTCAAGGAGGACGACCTGTCACTAGCAGACTTCATCAGCTCCTAAAGAGAGTGTGACTGAGCTCAGCAAACACACCCTGACCTACCAGCACCAACATGGGCCCCATTGTGACACATATCCATGAGCAAATTTGACTGCTTCTCTTGGTTGCCCCTGATGGAGGCATTATACCCCACCCTTCTGATTTTGGAAAATACTAGATTTCAAGAAATCTGATATTAGCCCAATCATCACTTGAGCCACTCGCTCACTCACATCCTTACCCACCTAATACAATTCAGGGACACGGGAGAGGCTGGCCCCCACACTCACACTCACGCACACTTTCCTGTAGACACTCCCATGCACCAAACACTCCAGGATGCGTACAAGGGTCTCTAGAGCTATTCACTACACCACTGTACTGCCTGGCCAATACCTGTGTCATTTAATGTGTTTTTTAAGTCTACTGAAGGTCCAGGTTTCAAATCCCACCTCTGCCAAGCTGCTACAGTTGGGCCCTTGAGCAAGACCCTTAACTGCTAAATGCCATAAATGTAAAGGTTTTAAGCTTTCGTGAGGTACCATTCTAGTCCTCTGATGCTGGTTGGCACCAACACGGGTGACCAGTGAAGCAGCTACTGTATTTGTTACTGTATTTAGAAAGAAAACGGTTGTAACTATACAGAGCATTTTGTACACACATTGTTAGAAGGTATAGTCAATTTATTGCATACTGTTGCACGTATCAAGTGTTCCACAGGCACACAAATATACTCAGTGAATATTAGACCCAGGTGGCTTAGAAAATCAGGTTACCACTTAATCCTGCACTGGATCTCCCTATGACCCCTGAGACAATTTGAGCTGGGACAGTAACCATATGACAGTGTGATATGAAATGGATCTGCAGTAGCTGGGGACCTTCTCTGATGCAGTCAGTAACCTGAAGCCCAGTCCCTGTGCCCCTGTGCTCACGGAGGATCGATTGGCCGGGAAGGTATGAAGCCTGATTTAGCACCAGACTCTGCAGGGATGATGGGATCAGGTTTATCGAATGAATTTTTTTTGCATTTTCCTGTAGCATCCTCTCCTGTAGAGATTCAGCACCCCATAGTCACGGCAATACGCTTTCCATTGATTGTTCCATGGATCTGAACGACGGATCCATCAAGATGCAACGACTTCCCAATCCCCTTCTTTCCATACGCCCTGAGCTAATTAGCTATTTCATTCTAGTGTTTTGGGTGTTGCATTAATTTTAGGACAGATTGCACCATCTCTGCCTCACTCTTTTACAGGTGCTACACCTCAGAGACCACCTTTATTAGGAAGCTGTTGGAGTAATCTGGCTACGGCATGAGGGTGTGTAATGACTTCAGCTTCAGGCCCTGAGGTGATCACAGTTTTAGCGCTTTCCTGAGTTGCATTTGAAAGCTTGAGTTAAGACAGGAGTGCTAAAACGAAAGAGGTGTGTATGTGCATGTGTGTGTGTGTGTGTGTGTGTGTGTGTGTGTGTGTGTGTGTGTGTGTGTGTGTGTGTGTGTGTGAACGAGAACATGTGCTATGAAAAGCACTGTTAAAAAAAGCAGAACCTGTTTCCTAAAGCACACCGCCAGCAGGCTACAGTTAGCTCACTCTTAGCTAGCTAACCGGTACTGTGCCACACATCAACCGAACATTTTAATTGTTGCATCGTTTGGATAAAAAGATTAAATGCAGTTACTGTAAACCCAGCTAAAATGAAACAGCATGTTTAGTCCAGCATAACTCAGCTTGAACTTTATAATAAGCAGATATTTTTTAGCATGGTGCTGATTTAGTCCAGAGCATCGTCTCAAAGTAGATTTAGAACTTGTTATGCCTAAAGCCTCTAAATGAACAGTGGCAAGAAAAAAAACAAGGAAGAAACATGGGTAGGACCAAGACACAAAAAGGGATGCAACGTCCTTAGCCAAGATGTTTTATGTAGAAATTTACCAGATTATTAAAGTTAATGAAATAAATGATTTAAAATGAAAACGCATTAAAACATGAAAAAAGTTGAACTTATATAAAAAAAGAACTTAAATAAAATATAGTACACACACACAGACACACACACACAAATAATTACGCAAATAAAATACTATACAATATATATATATATATATACACACAAAATAATAACTTTCATAAAATTATTATATCAAATAAATAGTACGAGATATATATATATATATATATATATTTTTTTTTTTAATTAATTTATTTTTTTTTAATTATTTAAATATATAAATAACTTTTACAGACAGAGCATTTAACGAGTCATGCTGTGTATATGTCCATGCGAGTGAATAATATAATTAAAAAAAAATATGTCTACAGTATATATATTAGTCTGGCTAGTGTTCACACAACAGGTTCTAACTTATGCTAATAGGCAGGTTTGTAGATGATATCATATTTCAAAATTTCATATAAAGTTGTTAGGCTAGGTGTTAGCATCTGGTGTCTAGCATGGTTGACTATTTAACCCAATAACAGCACCAGATTGGCCCCAAAGTTGCTTTTCTTCTTGTTCACTGTTTTGGATGTTAGCACAGCTACTTTAGCAATCGGAATCACAGTCCACACTTCTTTGTTTCAGTTGTGAAAACAAGTCTCGTGTGTGTGTGTGTGCCTGTGCCTGTGGTTTTAATAGTAATTAATCTCCATGAGGCAGAGGGACGTGAAGGTAAGATGGCTGCAAATTCAATTATCTGTATGCAGAGTGCCATTTCTGGGCTGAAATATGCAGCTTCTATTTCTCAGGTTCACATTAGGCACCTGAGCCTCACTCTTTGAGAACCTGAGAGGAGGCTCATTTTTACACACACACACACACACACACACACACACACACACACACACACACACACACACACACACACACACATTTGTCTTGCTAT